>OX401416.1:22388952-22522995 GCA_947846245.1 Cerastoderma edule
TCTTCTTCTTCTTCTTCTTCTTCTTCTTCTTCTTCTTTCTTCTTCTTCTTCTTCTTCTTCTTCTTCTTCTTCTTCTTCTTCTTCTTCTTCTCTTTCTTCTTCTTCTTCTTCTTCTTCTTCTTCTTCTTCTTCTTCTTCTTCTTCTTCTTCTTCTTCTTCTTCTTCTTCTTCTTCTTCATCTTTTTTTTCTTCTTTTTCTTCATAAATTGTACATACTTAAATAAATTGAAACTTCCTGAATTTGTTATCTTTTTAATAGCTTCTTTTAATTGTTTGATTTGTTACAACGTTTGTATGCGGAAGATCTCAAACATGCCAGTTCACTCTATACACGCGTTCCAAAAATCTGATTTCGGAAACGGATTAATGCTGGCTTATCTATGTCGCTTGTTTATGTTTGTGATTTCCGAGGTTACCCGATTAAACATGAGACGGATGCTTAAATCATTACCAAACGATAACGACGTTTTACCACTTTGTTGCGGACGACTCTGGAAAACATTGTTGGAAAACGAGAAATTGCTCTTAACGAGCAATTTCTCATTTTCCCACAATATTTTCGACTCTATCAGAAGACTACTTTCCAGTTTCATCACATTTTGAAATGTCGTCTGCAAACTCTTTCAATTTGGAACAGTCGAAGATTTGGCGTTTGGTAAAGGGTTACACATACACATGCCAACAAAAACCGACTCGTCGGATGTGCCATAATAATCCTTCGTATCAAGTTCCAGATGTTAACCCTTAGAATGCTGGGTAATTTTCTAAAAATAGATTTTTGTGTCGTCTGCTTTCGAAAACCTTAAATATCTGCTTCATTTCGCCGAGGAAAGAGAGTCAGAGTAGCAAACAGGTTAGATCACAGGCCAGCCGCCAATTTACTTGGCGGCTGGCCTGGATCTAACCTGTTTGCATAAGCAAGAAGCCAATTCCAGCACTATAAGGGTTAATTTTCGGTAGAATTGAAATTAACTCATTGAGACAGTTTGGAAGTCAAAATAAAATGCGTTGAGATACTATGTTTGTATTGTGGTATAATCTAAAATTAAAATAAGCTACTTTTTCCACAACTGTTCAACCGAATGACGATCTTCACGATATACAGTCAAACTTGTGTTTAGAGGCCAGCATATAGAACTCAGAAAATTGGCTGTTTAAGACCGGTTGGCTGCTTAACACAAATTGATGTACACTATAAATCCCACAATGGGACTTACTGAAGTGGTTGTTTAAGGCAGGTTGGCTGCTTAAAAGGGTGGTTGCTTAACGCAAGTTGTACTGTACAGGTTGAAAAACTGCCAAAGTCTAGAAGATAGGTTTTCGCAGAGCGTGGCTTGAATATTACGAATGTCTCGTGTCAGTGAATGACACATCGTTCGAACTCATAAATTCACATCTTGAAGTGTCCCCAATGAATCAATTAACGCTTTATCAAGTGATCAAGATAAAATGTATGGTCCCGACAAATCATATTACTTAACCCTTTCCAAAACAATAACGACATTTGACCACCTTTGTTGCGGACGACTTTAGAAAACATTGTGGGAAAAGGAGAAATTGCTCGTAACGAGCAATTTTTCCATTTTCCCACAATGTTTTCTGCCCTATCATAAGATTATTACCCAATTTCATCGCATTTTGAAATGTCGTCTGCAAATTCTTTCAATTTGGGACAGTTAGAGATTTGGCGTTTGGGAAAGGGTTAGCCCATATCCACGTGTGAGATTTTTGTCCGAGTTGAAAGCAGCAAAGACGTATTGTCACTGGGTGGTTATAAATGTATTAAGTGATTTAAAGGCACATCAAAGGAGAGGAGTACAAATAAATTACTGAAAAAATATATGGAGTTCTTTTATTATGTTCATAAAAGTAATAAGAATTAGTTTAGGAATGCATTGAGAATCTATTAAATAGACTCATTTAAAATAAGTTATTTTGTGCTTGAATATAGTTGTCTCCAATTCAATCATGTTTATCAACAACCTGTTTGTTTACATATTCAAAATAACGAATTCTGATTGGCCGGTTCAAAAATGTGTGCATCAACTGTCAAGGTCAGAGGTGAAGAATCGGGAAATCTCTATTATAAAACTTGCTAATCTAGGTTATTTCTGGTTTACTATCACATTTCAATGGTGATGATGTTTTTTTAAGGTAATAACTATTTGAATATGTCCAAAAGTTTACCAAATAATGTAGTTTGATATAGCATTAATCTCCTTTAATGGGCCTTTAAGCGTTTATCGTCATATACAACAGTCTTATTGGTTTTTTATCAAATAATTTCTTCACTTCTTCATTGTGGAAAAAGGAGAAATTGCTCATTACAAGTTCATGACGAGCTATTTTTCCTTTTCCCACAATATTTTATGCCCTATCAGAAGATTGTTTTCTTAATTCATCACATTTTGAAATGTCGTCTGCAAACTGTTTCAATTTTGGGCAATCGAAAATTTGGCTTTTGGTAAAGGGTTAAACGCCATTTTCGTTTCTAAGCAGATGACCGTGAGACAAAAATGGTGGCAGTGAACGAGTCCATAAAGGGAGATCACTATGAGAATTTTGATATGTAGTGATTAAACACAATATGACCGGCGGTTAGCTATTAAATGGCGAACACTTATACAACACAAAAAAGGCAATGAAAACAATTGAATATCAAAAACGGTGTTAATTTAGGGCAATAAACTCGTCAATAAATATTGACGTTTGAGACGAGATAAAATCACGTGATTTACCAGGATAAAACAGTAAAGATGGGTCGCGGTTTTACGAATCTGGCCCTGGGGCGTTATTATGGAAATATATATTTTTTCTTAGCTATATAAATCGCCGATAAGCATCAAAAACAAAACGTTGTTTGACTCACATTCAATTAAGGATATCGAATTTTGAAATCATTTGGCGTTTTTGCTGATTGTTGTTAAAAAATGAAAGAAACATAAATAACGATTGTAAAAATTGACAAGATGGGGTGTTATGCATTAGTGGAAAATGGGTTAACAATGTGTGAAAAGGATAATTTGGTCATATCGCGGAATTTTTCTTTTCTCGCAACATTGTCTGTGAAGATCAAGAAATAGGTAGGGGAAATGATAAATAACTCGTGTCGAGCAATGTTCATGTTCTCTCAACTTTTCCCTTGTCTGCAGTTTATGCTTTTTTTAATTGTTGTTTTTTCGCATTGCTACATCGTTTGTGAGTTTATCCAAAGACCTGAAGATGCATGTTGATTGTGTCTTTCGGTACTTTGATGGTCTAAGTGTGTAAATGGTTTTCCTTCGCTTTTTATCTTTCACAACCTCGCCTCCAATCTCAATCATTATCAAAAAGTCATTATCAAAAAGTCATTATCAAAAAGTCATTATCAAAAAGTAAATAGTAAATAGCTATCATACATTGGCCTTTTGCACGTGAAAGATAATATCAACCCTTAGCGAAATTATTACACTTTCCACACGCCTGTGACCGACTACGTATAATTATTGATAGAAAAGGGTGAATTGCTCATTCAAGAAATTCGTACAAGCAATTTATTCACTGTTTTGTTGTCAGTCACAAAACCATCAAAGTTTATAACAAGTCTGAATTTTATCTTCTCATCGATTTCAATTTCGCACGATGCTGATTTAGTCGGTGGTCCAGGAGAAATCTTAAATACTTTGCCATTGTAATTGCATCAAAACAATCATTATAAAAAGCAAATAGTAAGCCCTATGAACCTATTGTTTCAACGCACGTGTGTTTGTGTTTAGAGATTAACACAATCTTTTAAATTTCATGATTTCATTCAATGTGTTGTCTATTTTAGATGTATATGTTGTTGATTATTGTTTTGTTGCTCAATATTGAATTAATCTTAATCTATTGTTGGTTGATCTGAAGCCGATTAGATAGATAGAGCACCGGAAAGGTTTTACTCCAACAATAATCCCTTTCTCTGGTTTCCGCTCATGATAGGTATACATGTACATGTGGTATGTTTGTTTTCGCGCGTGACAAATTTCGCTTGAGCAACCTTATCATGGTAATTCATACAGCATGAAGGATGTTTGTTTATTTTTATTTATTTTTAAAAAAACAGCTATTCAAATTATCTTTATTTTGTGTTTATCATTAAACCACTTTTTCATATGTCTTTTAGGAGGGACACTCTGATCTTTTATGGCTGAGGATAAAACAAAGGCACAAAAAGAAATTAGAAAAGAAAAAAAGCACATTTTAAAACTATATTATCAACTCTTAATGTTCTGTGTTTGTTCGTTTTCTTTGTTTCATAATGATGTTGCATTGTCACACCACCAGATAAAATGCAACCTTTCTATTTAACCCTCAAGTTACCTAACGCCACATTTTCGACTTTCCCAAATTGGAAGAGTTTGCAGACGACATTTCAAAATATGATGAAATTGCGAAATACTCTTCTGATAGGACAGAAAACATTGTGGAAAAGGATAAATTGCTCGTTAAGATCAATTCATCCTTTTTCCACATTGTTTTCTAGAATCGTCTGTAACAAACCGGTTAAATGTCGCTATTGTTTGGTAACGGGTTTAACCATAGACAAACGCGTGCTAAACGGGTGACGAATCACCGAATCAACGGTATGAGGGTTAAGTGAGTTTATTTTTTACTGCCTGGGTATCGAGATACCCCCGCGCCCGCTTTATTTAAGACAGCATATTTCATACATTCTTTACCTGGCCGCACGTGATATACATTATATATAAACAAACACGACATAAACATGCAAACGAAATGACAGGTAGAAATCTACCCAATTGGAAGGCCGAACGAGCACGCGGGGTATTTCCCCCAACCTACCCAATTTTTGAGACCCATGTTGATTCACTTTGCCTGTGTTCGTCTTAATTCTTGACTTCATAATTTTACATGAATATAAACAAGTATATGTAATATATATGTTAATAACAAGTATAGGTAAACCCAGTCTTATGGATAATTATTTTCTTTTCCAAAGATACAATTAACTCTGACGAATTCAGACATGAGCGAATAAAAAGTATTTAAATTGAATTGAACTACTCACAAGTTCAGTGATAGCAATTATTTTGTGTATTGACCTTATATTAGTATTAACCAGAACCATGCTTAACAATACAGTAATTTCCATTTTATTTTGCTTGTGTGTCATTTTATTTGAAGTGAGTATTTTTGATTACATTTAATTGTATTGTAATATATTCTACATTAAGGCTTAGCATGTATTTCGGATACCTCTACAAGCTTCGTCAGCGAGAATACGTCCGAAATACTTCGAATGCATTACATCGGTACCACTTTATAAGGAGGGCAAAAAGAAATAAAAACATTTTTTTATACAGAACAGAACAGAACAGATTTTTATTTCACGACTTGTAAATAGTACATCATCATACATACATAGCTTGAAAAACAAATATATCAGATGGTGTATGAAAAAAGATACATATCATGAGGATGAATTCAAAAGAACAAAACTATACAATTGAATTATTAAGTGAAAAGGATTCCTATGCGTATTTTACAACTATAGTGTTTTTTCATCTGTTGATTTCATGAGTTCAATAAATTCAAACATAATTTGTAGTAAAATTTCTTCAAATATGTAGATAGATAGATGTATTTGGTTCTCGAATATATCATAACATGGCAACAACATCGTTATAGAAAGATAAAATATAAAATTTGTTTCACAAATGCAATAATGTTGAAAAACCATGAAAGCACATCAAATACCAAGGATAACACAAGAAGGAAAATGCGATTTTCCCCTATTTTCATTTCGGTCCTTGCTAATGACGACAGCCTGGTTGAAATATGTTTTTAATTATTGTAAGTGTGTAAACTGTGAATTAATTTTTTTGTTTTAAGTCTAAAAGCCTGACATTACAGCATATAAAATGTTCATACTTAGATAAAACGATGCTTCTTGAATCAAGTATGGTTTCAGCAGCTAATTTTAATTGTATATCAAACAACAATACAAAAACATGTATGCAAATGTATGACGATTGTTTTTTCGGTTGTTTACCTAGTGTGTCTTTTGGTTTGTTCTGGGTATTCAAACCTTTTTAAGCTACCATTATGTGACCATTTCTTCCGCTGTGGACAAAAAGATAAATAGGGCATCATTATGACATTATGCAACTCCACGCGATCTAAGCCGGCATCTTTACATTTTATTGTTTGCTCACACGCGATTTCGAATTAGATCAGTATGAAAATATATGGATCGCAATTATGTTTACGTTTCTCATTTTTATTATTTTTTCCCCTTACAAGTGATTGTTCGCAGATGCGTGGTAATTTGGACGTCAAAATTTTATTTCTTTAAAATTGATCAACAGCTGCACACTGAAAAATAGTGACTAGAAGCAAAATGGTATCGTTTTTCTTATTTGTTTAAAGTGTGTATACTGTAGATTAATATGAATTGTAATTCAAAAGCGTTATATCGCTTTTGAGATCTACCGCATATGATATGTGCATACTTAGATAGATTGATGCTTCCTGAACCAATTATGCTTTCAATAGCTACTTTCAATTGCATATCAAACAACAGTAAAAAAATAGATTTATAGTTGTATAAAGGATTGTAATACAATATTTACCTCGTCATTAGCTGCCATATCTCTTTTACCACATCGTTTTTGAAATGTACTACACTGATCAAGTACTTGTTTTATGTTTTAACATATTTGTAGAAATGTTGCTCTTATACATGAATGGGACAGAAAGCACGAATACATAAACCAAAGATACGTAGACACTTTATTTCGCAATCGGAACTACTCGGGTATTTCCGTGAGCTGTGAAATACACCTCGGATATAAGTGTAGGGTTACAATTTTTCGGGTAAATCGGCATCCGCCAATGAACACCTTTTCTAAGCGTGCATGTTAAGTAGTTCAATGTGTATGGAAGTGTTGGACAACCTTTTTAATCTTTTTTGATCAGTAACTCATACCAAATGGCGAACTTGTTGTTATGACATGTATACTTTTTTCCTCAATCAACTTTAACGACTTTTTGGATTTTACATTCAATATCTATTTTTAGAAACGAAAGAAAGTGACGTCATTCTCGCGGGAACCAATATGGCGTCATCCCTATTATTTCAGAGGTGTTTTCTATTGGATAAACCCGATGTGTTCAGATTGTTTATTTCGTTCAACCAAGGAATAAATAGTTCACAAATAAGATGTTATATAGGTCAATAAGTTATGGCGATACGAATTCGACCTCCTCAGGTCAAAACGCTTTCATCAAACACTGCACCGCTTCAATGTTTGGCAGGTTGATAAATCCATATCGGAAAGAATTCAAATGACCATCAAAGGTGAACCCTTTACGGCAAAACATTTCTTTTGTTTTTCACTTATTAAAGTCTCATCATTTGTGTGTAGACTCAATAAACATGCTACAGCTAAAATCTAAAATATATAGTATGAATGCCTCCCTAATAAGGGATATAAGAGACTGGTAAAATCTTAAAATAATCAAATGTATTGCCCTTTCCAGTGAGACTGTCATTGCATAGAGATATGTAAGAAAGATTAAAAAAAGAAACACGACAAAGAAAAAATACCCATAAGCAAGCACAAGACCAGGCTCATGATTTTTTGAGACAACCCCATTATTAGTATAAACCTTAATAAAGCTATACCATACCTTAACCCATTACCAAACGCTAACGACATTCGGCCAGTTTGTGCAGACGACTCTGGAAAACTTAATATATTGACGCTTCCTGCATCAATTATGCTTTCAATAGCTACTTTCAATAGTGTTTGGTAAAAGGGTTAACCCAATAGCAAACAATCACGACATTTGACCACTGTGATGCAAGGCAATTCTGGAAGACATTGTAGGAAAAGGAGAAATTGCTCTTAGCGAGCAATTCCTCCTTTTCCCACAGTTTTCTGCCCTATCAGAAGATTAATTTCCAATTTCGTGGAATTTTGAAATGTCGTTCGCAAACTTTTTCAATTTGGGACAGTCGAAAATTTGGCGTTTGGTAGAGGGTTAAATCAAAGATATCAGCCTCTCTTTCGTGGTGTATGGTCCCTTGGTTTGCTGAACGTGTATTTCTATTACCTAACGCAGTGTGAGAATATTGGTCCAACCCAGCCGATACTATTATCTATTCAAGGCTAATTATACCAAAAATATCAATTGAAATAGTTTGATTACCCTTCTGCCTGTTTGGCAAACAACGATTTTTAGAGAACGAAACACGTTGACAATGTTTGATAGTGCATTCAATGATCATTTTCTTTGTTCGTTTAACCCTTTCACCGACAACAAATCTTCGACTGTCCCAAATTGAAAGAGTTTGCAGACGACATTTCAAAACGTGATAAAATTGAAAAATATTCTTCAGAGAGAGCATAAAACCTTGTGGCAAAAGGGAAAATTGATCGATACGAGCAATTTTTCCTTTTCCAACAATGTTTTCTAAAGTCGTCTGCTGCAACGTAGTCAAATGTCGTTATTGTTTGGTAATGGGTCAAGTTTTAATGTATACCGTTGTGAAGATTTATGATAACCTTCAACAGACCAATCAATAAAAAATTCCGTATAACATAGCAAACGACTAGGAACAACTATGACCAAAAATAAATTAAAATTGTTTAAGACAAGCAATTTCTCCATGTGTTACATTTGTCACACACAAAGGTTATATACTTTTCTATGCCGTCTGTTGGTACCAAGAATTTTACCAACTCAAAATTATTTCTTGACCCTTTACCATATGCCAAGTTTTCGATTGTCCCAAATTGAAAGAGTTTGCAGACGACATTTCAAAATGTGATGAAATTGACGAATATTCTTCAGAAAGAGCAGAAAATCTTGTGGCAAAAGGAGAAATTGCTCGTACGAGCAATTTCACCTTTTTTCCACAATATTTTTCAGAGTCGTCTGCAACAAACTTGTCAAATGACGCTGTTGTTAGGAAATAGGTTAAGAAGAAACGGCAAATAATGGCGTGAAGGGTTAAAACACGATATCGACAAAATGTGCTCGAGTAGAGTTGCCGTTCGTGGCGGTACGATCGGGGAATTCCCCTTCTCACGGCGGGCTCCGTGATTGGCCAATTCGGGCGTACCACGTGACTGGCAAATAAGGCTAAATATTACAGTGTGTCTGTTTATGGGTCAAACCTGTTAATAACGACAGATACAGAACAAGTGTTTCTTGAGAACGTGCGTTTGATAGATAGGCTGCGTTCGTCTGTTCATATGTTATTTATTTAGCGAGCCTCCCATGAATTCGCGCAAAGTGACTTGTGATTTAATACTTAAAAAGGTAATGTATGCATTTGTTTCTTTGGCTGGTTGGGGGGGGGGGGTGTTAAGAAAATGATTTTATTTAGTTAAGCGCAATATTGTGCATTTTTCCTTTTTCACAATTCAGTGGTACGCAACTAAAAACGTACATTTTGTTTGTACCATTAAAGCGTTTGATACAGACTGAACCGTTTGAAATGGATTTTTAGATTACATACAATGGTTAGTTGTCATATTAGGAAAGCTGGAAAAATACCTGTCTTGCTTCCACATAGTTTTTGTTTTCAAATAAAAAAAGGAAAGCATTTTTTTATGAAGCATCGCTTATTACTTATGTGCTAAAGTATAAATGGCTGCTTTTATAACCGTCGTTGGAAAAGGCGCTTCATAGTAGCTATGAAAAAACCTTACCCATTCTTCGTTAGTTTCAACTTCGACTTTGACTTGTACTTTGACCATTCTCTTGTTTGTGGTTTTCTACTGATCCAAATTGAAAGCAAGTGCAGGCGACAGTTACGAAACACGTTAAATAAGAGTAACCCCCGAACAAGAGTTCGAATCCATTGTGAAGCAATGAGAAATAGATGGGAATTTTGCAAAAAGTGGCTTGAAAGACCTCTACTGTAGCAGCTTCGAAATGAATTAGTATTAACAACATCTTAACCCTTTCCCAAACCATAACGACATTTGACGACTTTGTTGCAGACGAATTTTCAAAACATTGTGAGAAAAGGAGAAATTGCTCGTAACGAGCAATTTCTCCTTTTACCACAAGGTTTTATGCTCTTTCTGAAGAATATTGTACCATTTCATCACATTTTGAAATGTCGTCTGCAAACTCTTTCAATTTGGGACAGTCAAAAATTGTGTTGTTTGGGAAAGGGTTAAAGAACACACCTTGTCAAAAGAGTACCATTTCCCCTTGATAAGCAATTTACACAGGTTTAACTGCTCTGTATTGTCTTTTATAGGTTAATGTTATTTCGTTTTTGTTTCAATAATTTTCGTCTGCAATGGTGCAGAATGCAGAGGGTGCAAATGCTCATGAGTAGCAATTTTACACAGGTTTATCTGTTATGCCTATTTTTATTATATAGGTAATGTTATTTTGCTAAAAAAAAAAATATTTTTCGTCTGCAATCATTCGCATGTAGTCGTCTGCATACCACTATCGTCACGGCATCGCGACGTCTATCGATCGACGCAGTACGCACGCACCTCGGTTAACTGAACAGAACAGAATAGACGCTACATGGCTATTTATAGATCTATATTCATGTAGTCCAAATTCCCGATAACGGACTTGAGCGTAGAACAGCGCGCCTGATCAGATGGCGTTTTTTTCTCGATGAGGGGCGCGTTAGGCTAACGCGTTTATTTTTCGTCGCAATCCTATATTGTGGGTACCCATTCACATCGTCTCGATGAGACGATTCTAATGGGTACCAACAAAATAGGATTTATCGAAAATATAGTTTAAAAAATGGGTATTGGAGAAACTCATGGAACCATCTTTAAAAAAAAACTTAAATACTGACAGTACTGACACAGTACCCTTATTGCAGTCTACTTATCGGCGATTTTCCGTACATTTCCCATAGTCAAGTAGAATGTTATATTAATGAGTAATAGTATCAAGCATAACCAAGTGACGCTGTAATTGAATAATTCTGCAAACAGGACACGAATCCTCGAGGGTTGAACATTCTCAAATTCCGGGACTTTTCTCGATACAAGATCGTAGATTCTTTATGGATTTATAAATAATTGAACTTTGCACAGTTTCTCATCATGCCAATATTCATAAGTATTCTTTTGCAACGGTAAGTATCTTAAGTGATCTTCAGAACAGATTTTAGCAAAGGGACGTAAATAGTACCCTGGGGATAGTTCTCATACTCGTATATCGGCGGTTTTTTCATGACAGTAGAATTGGTTCTTTATTGATTTTTATCAAATTCTTCACAGTGTCTCGGCTTGTCAATATGCAATTGTATCATACTTTATATAATGCAATTGTAACTTTATATGATTTTTATCTAATTCTATCTAAAATTATCTAAAGTGATCTATTGTAACACTGAATCGCACCGCCATGGCGAATCACGCCTAGCCTGGGGTCCCGGGTATGAGGGGTATACGCATGGGCCGGAACCACGGGCTAAGTCACGGTTTGCTCAAACTCGGATGATCCAAGCCATAACTGTGGTTCAGTCAGACTAGCTCGACTCTGAATACTACCGCGCTAAGTTACATACCCGGATGCATTTGCTCGAAAAGGCTAGACGGATAAACACTTACCATGTATGGAAGACTTGCGCAACATACCATATTTATCACGCACAAAACTGTCCGCGAAAAAGCGATTGTTTGATAGATTGACAATTGAACAGCATTGTGTCGGAAAGGAGAATTTGCGCATGATGCGTATATGCTCCTTTTCGTCACAATGCTTTCATGATTTCGCCTTCTGAAAACAGTGTTTGACTACCATCATCATAAACTCGTCTGAGAAGTGTATCTATGTTGTATATTAAGTACATGGTAATGGCCAGAATGGCCTATTGATATCATTTCATTTCATTTCGCTTCTTGTCATATTCGATGAGCACACTCTTTGTCCATTTACGGAATAGGAAAACGAAACATGGTTAAGACAAACATATTCATTCGTATTTAACCAATCTTTTTAACAAATCAAACATAACATAACATGAAATTACTTCAACATTAAGCACACAGGCTCATGGTTATTACAATTTCATACAGTTCAACTTGTGTTAAGCAACCATCCTTTTAAACAGCAAACCTGCTTTAAACAGTCACTACAGATAGTCCCAATAGTTGGATTTATAGTGTACATAATGTTTTGTTAAGCAACCAACCTGTCCTAAACAGCCAATCATTCTGTTCCATAACCTGGCCTCTTATCAAAAGTTTGACTGCATTTATAAAGCAACTCTAGCATGATTGCTGCCGACTAAATACGAGCTAATACTATTGAGAGAACTCCCTATTCTGTTCTGTTAATTTGTAAAAGCGGTCGAGTCGCTAATTGACTCGAAACAATGCACACTCGACAACGTCTCGTTAAGGCTAACAATGGGTTGTTTCTTTCCGGATTTGTTGATGGTCGTCTTCTTGGTAATTGATACTCGGGAATTTGCTCCATGACCTTGAGCTTAACCCTTTCCCAAACAACAACGACATTTGACCGCTTTGTTGCAGACGACTTTAAAAGACATTTTGGGAAAAGGAGGCATTGCTCGTAACGAGGAATTTTTCTTTTTCCTACAATGTTTTCTGCCCTATCAGAAGACTATGTTGCAATTTCATCACATTTTGAAATGCAGTCTGCAAACTCTTTCAAATATGAACAGTCGAAAATTGGCGTTCGGGAATGGGTTAATGCCCCCAATTTGGGTCTGTGGCAAGATCACATATGGGGGGGGGGGGGTGATTACATGGTGGGGATAAGAGGATTTTCGATACTCCGCGTCAAGTACTTCTAAACAGTCGGAAATGCGCGACAATACTAATCTTTCCTTCTTACCCCTTTCTCCAGATGACAAGTTTCCTGCTGCTTGTACGGCACAAAGATCGCATAAATTCCAATTTCTCCCATGCGGAAATTTGTGAGTGCTCCAAATTGAAAGGAGCGGCAGACGATAAATCAATAAGAATGAAAGCAGTGTTTATGATCCGCCAAGTAAATTGACGGCTTGTCTGTGATATTACCTGTTTGATACTCTGAATATCTTTCTTCATCTCTTACTTACCTTATTCTTTCGATATGTGCAACTATCGTGACAAAAAGATAAATTGCTCATGATGAGCAATTTATCTTTTTGTCACAAAGGTTTCAATCGAATCTGGTTAAAAGAATACTGTTTTCATTCTATTTGATTTATCGTCTGCTGTTCCTTTCAATTTGGAGCAGTCACAAATTTCCGCATGGGAGAAATTGGAATTTATGCGATATTGTGAAACACAATCGACCTTATAAACATAAATTATGTTTCCTTTTCGCCTTCGATACAATGTATCACGGCGGTTTCAGAGATCAAGTTACTTTTCTAGAATCATCTTACTGGTTTTTTTTGTAAGAGGTAGAGCTTTTTGGTGACGTATTGGGGAAATGCTAATGGATACGTTAAATCTATTTATAGTTCTCCGTTTCACGCCGTTTACGTACTCACGCGTATACGTAAGTTTAACGTCCATCGATAAAACAACGTCAGCTGCGCTAGTCATTTGTCCCTTCGTCATAATACTGACTTTAAAATAATTTGCACCAGTCGACTTTCTATAGAATCATAACAAACTGTAGATTTGCTCAACATGATAAGCATGTTGTTTTTGTTTTGTCAGAATTATGTCTTTGTTGTCCACCATTTAATTTGTTTTTTTAGTAATCTGCATAGTTCCCCTATTGAAAGAAATACAATGTATTGTCATGTCATTGCCTGGTTTTCAGAAGAGTTTTAGCGTCAAGCAAGAGGAAAATATAAAAACGTATTATTATTGTTGTTGTTGTTGTTGTTGTTATTTTAAGATGATATAATTCATTTCGTGGTAGGCTTTAAATCATATCATTGTGCTTACTGTGTTTGACATATCGTTTCAGATTTACCCTACAGCGATTAGTCATGGAGAACAAAATGTCAGTTCAATCGGTAAGTTCAACGTTTAAAGGTTTACGCAAACTGCTTATCAACAAAACAATTTTCGTAGCTTCACACGTATTTCACATCAACCAATGAAAGTGCTTACTTTTACGCATATTTCACATCAACCAATGAAAGTGCCTACTTTTACGCATATTTCACATCAACCAATGAAAGTGCTTACTTTTAAGGATACTTTTCATCAACTAATTGAAGTGCGTACGTTTACACATACTTGTCTTCAACTAATTGAAGTGCTTACGTTTACACATACTTGTCATCAACCAATTAAGATGCTGAAAGGGAAACACTTCTTTATATATACAGTTACCCGACAGTGAGGTGTTCTCACCCTGTTCCATGGACCACCTAGACACCTACATGTACGAAGATGATAACTACGGTCGCGGGGAGACGAGTAGCCCAACCTATCTGGACATATCAGCCAGCAAGTCCTCTCACTTTCCCTCCATCAAACAAGGTATGTTTAGTAGAACTAAAAAACAAATGTTGATACGGCGTAATACCAAAAGTAAAACGATTTGCTCATTTGTTTTGATTTGGTGTGATTTCGTTACAATCATTATGCATATATGTACATTTAAGTCTGTGTTTATCAATTAGTCGAGGGACTTTTAAAGCCCCTTTTGATGGCTTTAAACTTTACAGACTATGGAAGTTATATGTTACTGATATATCATGTATCTACCACGTTTGGTTAAACTTGATTAAAAACCTGATTTTTCTATAGAAAAGTACTAAGATATAATAAACAGTTGATGGTCTTGTAAACAACTCGAAACCTATAAAAAGCAATTTAATGATGATTGAGATTCAAATATAACAATCAAAGAAATATAGAATCAAAAACCCCAAAACAAAATATTTACAGGAACCACGTGTCTTTTCCTACTTACACTTCTTTCACAATCTATAAATAGCCATTTAACCCGTCAACATCACTTCCGGTTTCAGAACCGGATACAGACACGTTAATGAGCTGGACCCAGAAGCACCCGGAGCACTGGACCCAGAGCGAGATTCTGGACTGGATCTACTTCGTGGCGGGAACCATCGATGTTGATCCGACCACGATCCGTGGGGAAGGGTTCCAGAACATTTCCGGACCGGAACTCTGTCGGATGGACGAGACGGACTTCTCCAGACGGGATCCAGTCAACGGGAAATTGTTCTATGATATGTTTAGGATGCTATTTAAAGATGGTAAGTTTACTTTTTTTTTTACTTTTATAGAAATTGAAAGGACTCGATAAACTCTACATGACCAACAGGATTCTCCTTGTGATCTTTAACTAGTTGTATATATAATCGGCGCGAGTACTGGTTATGAGCCCAGACAGCGGAATCGAGTGTAAGAACTTGTTTTACAATCATGTAAGATAAATGTAATATAGATAACATCTCTGAAACATGTAAAATGAATATAACATAAATAACGTCTCTAAAATCTGTAAAACAAATACAACATAAATAACATCTCTAAAATCTGTAAAACAAATATAACATAAATAATGTCTCTAAAATTTGTGAAATAAGTACAACATAAAAAAACATATATAACATTTGTGAAATAAATTTCACATAAATAGCATCTCTAAAATTTGAAGAAAAAAATTTAACATAAATCACATTTCTGAAGTTCCTGAACATATGCTACAATAACACTACCTTCACCAAAGACTTCTCTCTCGATCTCTCCCTCCTATTACATGATTTAGGGCGAACCTTTCAACGCCATACTTTCACCATTTCAGCCTACTTCATCGAGCCACAAGGCAACGATTTCATCTGCGGTGAGCCGTTTACATATCCGTTTAAAACGGAACGCCCCCTCCCGCACAACAACTGCAGCCAGCCAGATTACAACATATCAAGTAAGTTAACCACCGGAATCGAACTTCTCACAGTGATCTCCCTTTATTGGATTGAGTGTGGCAAGGGGGATTACTCGGAGGAGTTTGCCAATAGAATATGATATTGTATTGTCAAATGTACGCTCGTTTGCTTTTTGTACTAGCGGTTTAGATGCTTTTTGATAATGTATGCATTTCTTTTCTCCAAACTACTATATTGTGGGTACTCATAAGAAACGTCTCTCCGAGACGATTCTAATGGGAGCCTACAATATATAGAATGTATCATATAAGGGTTGCATTATCGCAGGCACTCTCTAAATAAAATAGTTTGTGGATACTTATTAAAAGCGTCTTTGGGACATGTTTCAATTCATACACGCAACTTCTTGCACGTAATTCCTGAAAAAACAATTTGGATATTTATTAGAATCGTCTTGGGGGACGCTTTCAATGAATACCCACAACATGGGAGTGACTAAGATTAATATTTTCAAATATTGCATGCACAAAATTCGCAAATACTAAACCTTCATATATCCGTACTCAAACTGTGTGGATATATGAGGTATTTATAAATTGTGTATGTGCCCGCTGTTGAGAATGAGGAGTATAGGTACATATATATATATATATATATATATCGAGTATGTTGTCAATAATATGTGTATGTTGTTTGCATGTTTATTGCATAAATATTATATACCCTGCTTACATAGTAACCTCATACTTAGAAACCCAAACTTGTTGTTGTTGTTTTTGTGTGATTTGTTTTATCATTCAAGAATAAGTATCAATCTCTATGTAAGGAAATTGATTACGTTTCCTTAATTCAAGAGCACATATTCATCTCATGTAAAGATTTGTATTCACCTGCCCCTCCCCCTTAGCTTGCAAAGAAATGTTAAAGCAGGTGAAATAGTATGGTTGACAAATCTTCCAGTGACCTTTGACAAGTCATTGTAGAGCCTTAGCCTAGTACTGGTGGATCCAGGACGGCCGTTACATAACTGATATATTGATGATACGGCGTTAAACACCGTAGATACAAACAAAACGTGCCTGGACAGAAAATAAAGTTCCGCGGAATGGCTGGCAAATAGACACGATGGATCGTAGCTTGTAGTCTTATTGTTACTACACCAGAGCGTAATTTACATAATGATAGAAACGTGTGCATTATTTGCATGGAAATGGAGAATAGATGGTTGGTGTCGTGAATCGGAAATGTTATCGGGCAAGGCTTAGGAATATTATCCGGTGAGCCGAAGGCGAAACGGATAATATTCCGATGCCGAGCCCGATAACTTTTCCTATTCAAAGACACCAACCATTTATTCTATTTATCCGGTTACTTTTATGTTTTTTGTTTTAAACAAAAGATATGTAAATAAAACACGAGAAAAAAAGAAAAAAATAAGTAGAGAATTATGTTAACATGACGTCATGGCGTTCTTATGACGTCATAATTCGTCACGTACATGTGTTAAATGGTTGGTGCCGGATATCACTAATGATATACGGCACCCAGTTATCGGTCCCAAAATGGCACTAGTGATAGGATAAAGCGCTTTATTATTTGTATTAGTATTATTAGTTGTAGTGGTAGAAGTATCTATTTATGTGGTTGTGGGTTCGGATTATATACCTTGCATGAATCATTTATTTCTGAAAAGATGTTGTTTTTGTTATATTATCCTTTATATAAATCTAACATGTCTGCATAGAATTCTAAGACCACTAACATGTCGAATGTAGTAATTAACACATCCCATAAACTGTGAGAGTACACAAGTACGTCAACACTGTATGTAATATCGTAGTATCCGTCCATAGATGGCTTTGCAATGAACATATGAAGTTTTGGCGAAAAGAAAACAACATTCTAACTTTCTGGAGATTTAAACAAACGAAAGAGGAACGATAGCTTCCAAACAGTAATATGGCATCAACTTATAACGGGTTGCCTGATTTTGCAAAGCACAGGGGTCTATAGTTACCCTTGTCTCAGTACTCAGTACTATTTAATACAATACTGACCTCAGGATAAATATAGTCAGTCCTCTATGGTTCAAAGCAAAGGATTGAAAAAAAGATCGGTAAATAAGATTCTATAAGCAGCATAAGTCGATATTATTTGAGTAAGCACATGAATGACAAGATGCTTTTGATAATTGTCAATTCTGCATGGTGTTTTATTAAAACGGAAAAGGAAGTATTTACAGAACGAGAAATTGAACGCTATTTATTAGAGTCTCGTTCAATACACGAGTGCATAGACATTTGATAGTGTAATGATGCAAAATGTACATCATAAACAAAGATGAAGATATCAAGCTGTACTTTCAACACTAGCATATTTACAATACATGTAGCACTAGCTAGCTATACCCGCGAAAATCCAGGCGAAAGCGCCATTTCCCACAGTTGGTTCAAGGGCACACACTCTGACATTTTCAGACCCAACTGAAAACGACGTTAGCAACGACGTTAGCAACGACAAAGACATGCTCATCCGAAACAACGAACAGGAAATGCAGGTGCTCCTGGGCCAATATTGGTACCCGATCGATTTCGTGGAAACCAATGACGTCATAGAAGAAACATCCAATCACAACTGGCGATCTATTTCCGAGAGCGGCTACAGTAGCTCGGGTAATTAGTTAATTAGTTTTGTAAGGCAACCTGTTGAGAATTCTATGCAGACAATTTGTATTTTTGAAGTATTTTGAAGATGATATACGTATTTTATATTGTGAACGTGTTTGTGTATTTTGGTGTAGTGTGGCTTAAAGGTGCTGGTATGGCATGTTGGTACTTTTTGTATTCTTGTGCTTCGTGTAAAAAGCGGATTTACTCAAGGATGGTGTTGGTTGAAATCAAAATTTGAGAAATGCGTCCATATTGTTTCGAACGTTGGTTAACTCTCAAAGTTTGCAGAGACGTTTAAAAGTCTTTTGGGCATCCCTAAAAACTCTCTGATCGATTTAAAGTCTGAAAGCTTGCAGCATAATTTTGCCTGTACTGCAATAGGATAGGAGGGTTTGAGCTACTCCTCTGGGTCTTACTGAAAATAACTGAGCCCTTATTTTGTAGATGGACTTTAAGACATAAAGAGGTGGTGGTGTGTTTTGATTGAGCGGTTATCGGGGACAGTGGGCAATGCATACTAAGACCAATTAACTTAAAATTCCAAGCATGTACATTTTTTTTCAATCGTCACAAGCATCAAATTCATATTTTCTGAAAGAAATATTTCAGAAAAATTCAAATGGACATACATTTTTCTCAAATCTTTGACACCGCCGCCATATTGTCCAAAGTCCATCACCCCCTGCTTTGCACATTTATATTACATCGATATGCATTTCCTTGCCTTGGCTATGTACTATAAGCACAAAACTGCATCTACATCTTTTCTAGACTTTCTTTAATTTCTCGCGCTTTTTTTCCTTTCCCCAGATGGCGACTCAAACAGCGACTTCCCAGAAATCCCCATCACGACCGGAAATCGCACGATGTCAACCGGATCCGGATACATGTCCGACGAGGACTTCTACCACGTGCTCCAGGCAGCACCGGAAGAGGAAGTGCCGAATCTCAAACCACCGAAATCCACGACGATTCGCCGGAAACGGCCGACGAACGGCGAAAACGACAAGACGACGTCTCAGAACCGGGGCCGAAAACCCGGACAAAGTAAGACAACTTCTTGATTAGATTAGGGTTAAACTTCATGATTTGAAATAAGGCATGCAAGGAGTTCTACGACACATTCTTAAACAAACGTATTGTAATTTTGCGCTCAATTTTGTATTTTCTGCATAGTTATGAAAATTAAATTAGGTTAAAAACAACTTACAAATGAATGAAAGGTGTTTTAAGGCACATCGACTGCTAAGGTCATTTAGCGGGCATTATGATGATGTGGATAAACCTATATCAAAATAACAATATACAAAGATCAAGGACGTTATTATTTTGCTACAATGATATATATGAATACATTTTTGTTTTACTATTTTCAGTATCCAAGGGCAACCACCTCTGGGAGTTCATCCGGGACCTGCTCAAGGACACCAAGTTTAATCCCCACCTTTTGCGCTGGGAGGAGAAGGAGACTGGCGTCTTCCGGTTTGTCCAGAGCGAGGCTGTGGCCCAGATGTGGGGCCGCAAGAAGAACAACCCAGGCATGACCTACGAGAAACTGAGCCGAGCAATGAGGTACGTTATAAATGTTATTTCAAAATATTTATTTCTCAAATAGAATGAAATATATATGTAATGAGGTTTGTCATGATGATGTGTTATCCATTCGTATCATCGAGTACCGGACGTGGTATAGATACCGGAAGTGTGTGTGTTTTTAGATAAGTTTGCCGCTTATTTAGCCCAAGGATGATTTAAAGTTTACTATTAGCTGACGGGAAGAGTAAGCGGATAACTATTCTTGGTCTAAAAAAGGAGCACGAAACAGAGCACTGACATTCAAACCGAGGTGCTAAGTAAGCGGCTAACTATTCTCGGTCTATAACTAGTTCTGTAATATCAGGGCATCGTTTTGGTATCACACAATACCCTTCCGCAAAAAACATGATTATTGTGTTGATATTCATCTTGTCAACTTTTTGTATTGTATACTTGGCCAAGAACCAGCGAAAATATCCCCACCCAATTAAAAGACCCTTTTTTCTCTCTCCCTAACCAAAGTCCTTGGAAAAGAAAAAACGTAATATCTGATCACCACATGCATGTTGTATATGGTGGTCCGATATGACACTTGCAATATGCTTTCTATTTTCGACTTTAAGAGAGAGTTCTTGTCAACTCCAGCGAAAAGGAGCTTAACTTTTTTCTCAGAGTAGCACAAAAGTCAATCCGGGACGATTGTTGTACCCTTAACTTTCTTAGGTTTTCGCCAGTTCTTGTCCATTCGATCTGTGCCAAGCAAAACCATATCTTAGATGACTCTGACATAAACGAAAATGTTGTATGTGATGTGATCAGATTTTGGCATAACCACATAAATATTTATTGTTACCACTTTCAAATAAAAGGAGTGAGCTTTTCTTTTTGTTTTACATATAATAGACACAATATCACTTCTCTGAAGGAATAAAACCTCGACCCGAACCAGCCTTTGAAAGATACATTGGCTGAACGGAGAGTTATTTTTTTCACAGACACATTTGGGAATGAAGTATATATACATGTTATTTTGCTTGGCACTTTGTCGAACTTGCATGATCTTCAGTTGTGGGTGATTTTACATTGTGGAGTGGGCTTATATTTCTTGTAAAACTTACCTTGAAATGCTGGATTTTTTCATTCGCAATCTGTCTTGAACGGCGCTCAACCAACAAATCAATCAATCAGTTAATTTTTCAGAGGGACAACGCATTAACGCATTATTCATGACGTCGTTAGGACACTAAAGCATCCATTATGATGCAAGGTGAATCTGTGGCAACAAGCAATTTCTGTTTTTGTCAAAATGGCTTCTGTCAAATTATACTATAATAGTGTTATTGACCATATGTTCTTTGTGTTGCCTTTGGCAACCATTCTTCCATTTGGTATCGAAGCTTCAACGAATTTGGCGCCAAAAGGAACACCAATGTTACAGCAGCATCAAATGATAGTGTATGAGTTTAGGAGGGAGACGGTACATTATAGATAGAATGCAGACGATATGTTAAAACTGAATGTTCTCGTTTTGGTATAGGTTTTGTAGAACGGCGGGATACTTTGCGGAAGTGCCAAAAACGGGAAAGTTCCCAAAGAAATTGTGTTTCCGTTTTGGTGCAAAGGCTTACGGTTGGGAAGACTAGGAGTAAAAGCACGGGGAGCTTTTAGGTTAATATACCATTACACCGTGTGACGTTTGCTTAGCCGCCATTTTACTAACAACTAGAACGCTAACTTGTAATCGCTGCTTTTAAGGTCGATCTTTTAGTGCAGTTGGTATATTTTGACATTGGTTCTTTTTACCTTTTTGGAACCTTTAAACGAAATTAATTCATGAAGTTATCATCTTACATCAATCAAACATGATTTGAATAATGTCTTGGCTTTAAAATGTAATTGAAAATTTAGGAGGGAAGTTAAACAATCGTATGAAAATCTTTTAAAAAAAAAAAACTTAAATAACCACAAAATACTTTTGTATAATATTCAATTTATACAAATATTGCACTAAACGACGGCTTGCTTTTTGGCATGGACTGTATTTGTGAACATGTTCTTGTTTGTATTCATTCACCTTTTTCTCACCCTAATCTTGTTATATATAGGTAGTACCCGCGTAATGATTTATCGCCATTTTGGGCGAATAACCACTCAGGAAGTTTAAAAAGTTGTCCGAGAATCATTTCGACACCTTTTTGTAAATCGTACGCGATTATACGTCCGAATTGATGCGAGAATATTACATATGTGAAACATTAGTCGAATATGCCATAACCCTACAAGAAGTTCTAAGCAAGAAATGTTTCTCGCAACTCTGTCTTCAGTTAGGTTGTTGTTAAGCCAACACAAATGTTCAGCGGATTATAACTATATTGATGTCTTGTTTGCAAGTAATTTGAATTTTTTTTAACTACGAACCATAAGTATAGTGGACTTAATACTGTGCTTGATTTGCTAGAAAATCATTTAAAATCATTAATAAAGATCCTCCTTTTCTTATATTCAGCCGAATCCTGTAATATGTACTAAATCAATCTATCTTAGACTATGTTGAGTTTAATTAACCCCATAGTTTATATGTATGCCTTTCTAACAAACTCGCTACGATATACTTTAACAACGCTTTGTAACCAAATGAAGTGATGTTTGCGCCAAGCAAGTTATTTCTTTATCACACTCTTCCCCACGATCATATAATCATTTATATTCAACTTTGAATTTCTATTTGACATTGCTTTGCACTTCGATCTGATCACAAAGTCCCAATTCAAAGAATGATCGAATGCTGCATTTTGGAAATAGACTAATCTTTCAAAAAGTCCCATATCATAGAATCGATGAAAGCAAACCTTTAACCAAGTCCCATATCATAGAATGAGTAAAAGCTTCCTTAAAGAAATACACGGTTTAAAATGATCAACAGCGATATTAACTGTTATTGAATAGATATTTGTACACAATAAAGGCTTAAAACACCACCGCCATCTGGACCATTGGCCACACTTCAAATGGGCACCAAGGTCAATTTTGCACTGTAAGAGCAATTTCATGTCTATGTGCTTATAGGAACGTTCCATCTATTTACAAACAACCGTAACGGAACTCCATCACGCTAACTCCCATACCAACATAGTGTTACAGTGGATTCGAAAGGGCTTATCTCCTCTTTCCCTCAATAATAAACTAGAAACGTTTTTTTTTCACTTCTGCGGCTCCGAAAGGTTGTCTTCATGATTTGTATATGGTATTTACCTAGCCTTTCAGCTTGCTCTTTCTTCATTTACGTTCGATCCACCTGCATACGGAGTCGGCTCCCTTAACATTACCATGCTCATTCCCCCGTGCGCTTAACATTTTGATTGAAGAACCAACTGTTTTGTTTTCTGCTGCTTCGCCAAAAGCTTATTTCCCCACCATTGTGAAATGGTATTTACTTATCCCTACCGCTTGGTACATAGTCTTTTCATTTACAATCAATCTATTACTAGAGTTGGCTCGCTTTACCCCCACCCTGATCATTTCCCTTCTGCTTACCACTTTGATTTTCGCGCGAACTTCGATACGCACATTTCTTATTGGTGCTAGGTAAATACAATTAGGCAGAGATTCAAGAGCAACCTCTTACAAAGTACTTCAATTGATGAGTAAGTAGGACACTTAAACACAGTTGAATTCTTTTGTAAAAATAGACAAAAAAGAGGAAGAGAAAGTCGATGTTGAATATGTCAAATGGTTTACAATTAGAGGAGCATATTACTTTTATTCTTTAACATAAACATAGAACCACACCAAGTGCATATTTCACTGACTTGTATGATGTTTACACGTATAATTCAGAAAGTAACTATCGTTACTCATTCACCCGAACAGCAATAAACATGGTACATTTTAATCCCAAACACAGAATAAGACTTGTATTTGAATCGAATGAATGACATCCATACACATATAATGAAATAACTGGTCTTTTAAGAGAGATAATCTTAACATAGTGGTGGTTTTTGTTTAAGATACCGTCAAAATATTACTCAACTCATCTTAGCTTCTGTTATAACGCAGTTGTTCTTAAAGAACACTCAACAATCATGGTATCTTGGTTAGATAGATCAACACAAGGCAATGTCTATTTTAATGCAATATTTGATACGTGTCTTCTCAAACATATACATTTGATTGAACATATCAGAATCCTATGTAGTCAGTATCATTATTTGCCTAGGAACACTTTAGCCTTACTTTCCTCTTAAAAGCTAACCATCTCTTCGTAATTTAATCAATAGAAAAACCATATATACAATCCTCTGCTACTTAATTAAAACCTAGCTAGTATAAGTTTCTAGAATATTCTCACTTCTTCAATCTAATACATGCTTATATCTTTTCCGAACCTTCCTTCCCCCTTTTCCCTTTTGTTAATTTTCTTATTTGTTTTGCACCATTAAGATAATATCTGTTGTAGCAAATATTTACACGTAAAAAGATAAATGATTTAATTGAATTGTTTACGTTTCGATTAATAAAACTCGTTTTAAAGATAAATTTAATAACACAATTGAAGTTAAAAAACTCAGAATGATATTTCGTACATCAGTATTAAGAATTTCATTTAAATGACTGAATTCGTTTTTATCTCATTGGTCTGTAATGAATTGCTTGCATGTTTGTAACAGTTTGCACTTTTCTGTCTGTTTTATTGTTTCAAATCAAAATATACTGCATGGATTTATTGTATCACATATTTGGTGTTATTTGTAGATATAAGTACCTTGACATGGTTGCAATAAAAAGATGCATCTACTTTTCTGATAAGATTGGGTATATATATTGATCCCACTTCATGTCAAACTAAATGTTTTGTACTTTGTTCACCTGTAATGATAATGGGAAGATATTCATAAAGAGGAAATGTGCATGAAACTATATACAATGCTTGTTTGGAAATGGGCCTTTTTTGTCGTTTTAGAACTGCTTTCATGATATACAATTTGGCCTATGCGAATATCAAGGGACTTATTTGTTTTATCTAATTCTTATTTTCACAGATATTATTACAAACGAGGAATCTTAGACCGAGTGGATGGCAGACGGCTCGTTTACAAGTTTGGCGTAAATTCACACGGCTGGAAATAAACAAAAACCAGGTGGTACGCTAAAGCGGAAGTGGGTGGGGGTAACCCTCCCTAAAGCGGAAGTGACGATCTATGTTGCGATGGTGTCGCCGTTAGGCGGACATTGCCAATCGGAAGTGACACCACCCATTTCTGACAATCGGGATATAAAACAAGTGGACAAACTATCCCACCCAATACTCAGTATGATCTGTCAGTACGGTAGTGATACTGTGAAACTCCGACCAACTGCGCAGGTTCCATAATTTCCGATTTAATTCACATTGCATGGTCACGTGAATGTGCGTTTCCGGTCCCGGCTTGATTACGAAGCAATTACGAATGCCGGGTTCAAATTAGCATAATATAAACTTTTCCTTCAGTTATGCGAAAAGAGAAGGGACCTTTATGAACCGGCGTTGAAGATTTTGGGATCGGTTCCGGTACAATGCTCACGTTGTCAATGTTTCAATACAGTGCAGCCCGCGCGGCCATTGTCACTTTGTTTTCCATTACCATAGCTACAAGCTCAACAAACGCTTCATTATATGTTTCCACTACATTGTAATAATCGTACGCATCAATCATTCCATCTTTTAATGACGTGGCAGTCATTTTGATTTAGAATCATATGAAAAAGTATAAAAGAAAAGGAGTTGCATGTTTCCCAGAATTCGACAGTCAAAATGGTATATTTGCCATTTTCATTCCATGCCATTAAACATTCCATTATTCATACGCATGCATCAGTATACCCATCAGACTTTGTTAAGACGGTCTACTAATGTGGCTTCAGCAAACTTACTACAACACGTGCCTTGTTCTCAAATCAACATGACATAATAGGCTATTTATAGCCAACCAATCGGAAATCGCCTTACTTATTGTTCTTGCCTTGCCTTATGTACAGACAAATTTTCATTGTTTTTTTGTTTGTTTTGTTTCATCTCTTAAAAGCTTTTCCGGATCAAGTAGTGTTCATTGCCTGTTAAAGGCCAAAATAATAAATATGTTATGATAATCAAAAATTTAAGGCGACTGCTAAAATGCTAACGTAGGGAATAATTCAAATGTGTAAAAGATCATCCCGAACCACGTATGAAACAAACATTGCAGTTTCCAATAGGTCAGTTGTTGGGGTTTGTTTTAATATGCCGATCTTACAATACACTTTCTATACTCGCTATCTAAATGTTTAAGGTAGCAAATCTCAATTTTCTAATGCAATAATGTATGGTGAATAACAAAAAATGTAAACAAAAACTGATAAAGGCTTGTTTTTCCAGTTGATTATGTTTTTATGCATCGATTGCAAACATACATTGCTGGAATCGCAATATCTTTATTTATATTCTTTTTTTTAAACAAACAAAAAAACGACATCTTCAAACGCATTTCATTTTTTCATACGGCAAAATATCATAAGTTAATATGTTGAGGTTAGAAACATCAAAGTTTTATAGAGTTGTTTTTAAATCTGAAAATGTTTTAGAACTCGTAACATATATCATGGAAGCGGAAGGTATCGCCAAAGATGAGTTTATGTGAAATTCAAAGGCTGGTCTAAGTCGATACCTTGCGTTTTAATGAACTGTACATGTAAATATGTTTTATAGATTCATAGAACAAATTATCATTCTATAAAATACAAATGGGGTTGTGCAATACGTTATTATAGAAATGTTCATTCGTAGTTAATTTGTAAAAGATATTGAAAATTGAGTATTAAATTCTGTGTATTGTCTGTGTTGACTGCAAAATGTTCTGATGTAAATACAAAATAAAATGAGTTTAACTTTTGTAGATATATGTTTGTTTTTGCCTCAATTAAGGCAGTACCCAAATAATGCTTCTGTAGTTTTCCAAACACATATTCGATCATGAAGCTTACATAGCTGTCCAACCGAAAATGAAGTGGGTATTTATTAATCATGTTGAAAGCATACTTTATGGAAAAAGTTGACATTCTTGATACTAAAACCACTAATCTGGCTTGAATTAAAAGAAACTAGGCATCTCTTTTATGGTGTATTTGTGAGATTATATTACCTGGTTTTCATTACCAATTTCTGGTGATCTCTCATACACCACAGCGCTATTCCCATCTTTTAACATAGCAGAACTACAAATCGATCCGCGTTTGCACTTAGTCGTTTCCAAAATTTCTACTTATAAATCCCTTAACCATATCGTCTGCAGGTTGTTAAGAAGTATAATTTAAGTGCATAGAAGCCAAAAATGTTGTTAATTGTCATCATGATGATTGATTAACAGTTAACAACGACTTCCAGAAAATACTGATGGTTGCACTTTTCTAAATCAATACTTGCCTTCGACATCAGTTCAGTGCCTTCAGCGCTTTGATTTATTGTTTTGCCGCCAGAAAATAACGGAAGGGGAAAAAGGCGGGAATAGAAAATGATTGTGTTGATCAAAATAATACCCCAAATTTCTTTCTTTAAACAATTTATATATTGTACGAAAAGTTTGACACCAAGTATATGAATAGTAAAAGTTATCAAAAGACAGAAAAACGTTGCGATTTCCAAGCGGACTCTTTCTCACAAACTGTGTGATTCGGCAATATGCATTTGACCCATGATCTCTGCGACTAAGTGAATTGGAATCAAACGACACTTAAACGCGTTGTTATAACTATGCTTTAGTCTTGTTTGACCAGGCACCGAGAAAAGCAATCGACTTTACAGGAATATGAAACCAAAACCAAGAAAGGTTAAATAAAAAAGATCTAACGAAAAAATGATTGAATTTTCGGGTCATGGGTTTTTTATGATACATAATGGAGCGCGTTATTGTAACATGTTAATAATTGAATTTTCTGGTTGGGGAATTTATTTTATAATCCAAAATGTAGTTCGTTATTTACACTACACCCTGGGTCTTCTTTGTAAAGAAAACCGAACTCTTTATTCGCACACTGCAAATAAAAGATTAAAGAATTTACCCATTATCAAATATGGCAAAGAAATTGTATTTGCACATTGCACGGCCATCACCTTAAGACGCAATTCGCTTGATCGTTCCGCAATGGTTTGGACGTGTTCTCGCTAACGAAGTTCGCAGAGGTTTCCGAATACCATTCGGGTCCCCTCTGCAATCTTCCCAATCAGTTACATGTCCGAATGGGGAACCATTGCGCATGTAAGGCTCCAGAAGAAAGGAAGAAGAAAATGGAGAGAAATGTAAAAGCATAGGCGTAGGAGCGTTTTCAACATTGGGGGGGGGGGGTTGGGTGGGGGGGCCAACTTCAGATGAGGAACGGTCTAAGAATAAATGTTCCTAAACTTTTTCATGACTATTTTACAAATTCGATAACATTTTAAGAATTAAAAGAAAGCGTATGAAAATGTGTATATTTAATAAAAAAAAAAAAAGATATGCCAGGTCTCGATCTCACGCGGAAATCAAATGTATTGATCTAAACAAAAAGTGGCAGCGACCAGACTGTCACAACCACGGATTCAATTAGGCAAAAAGTGAAATTATTGTTTAACTTTTAGCTAACTTGATGTGTTCAGATTGCCGTTTGCGATGATGATGTCAAAAAGATTTTGGTTATTGTTCGTGACAAAAGGCGAATTGGTATTAGATGAAGCACACAAATTTATTTTTATTCTGCTGCTAAATTTCGTTTCTTTCATTTTTCTTTTCAAATATCTTCATTTGCCATTGTGATTATTGGGGGGGCCAAAGCATACTCTGCCCCCCCCCCCCCCAGTCTGGATATTGGGGGGCCAGGCCACCCCTGGCCCCCCTGCTCCTACGCCTATGAAAAGGGATTGTAGTGTGCAAAAGGTCATTCAATATGAAGACATTAAAGAATAAAAGAATGTATGAATCACCGACCAATCCCAACTCAGCATGATTAAATGATTTTTCAGTGCAATCCTGTACTGCGCTATATTTCCTGCTAGTCCAACCCTTAACTACACACTTACTTGATACTACAAACATGCTATCGTCGGCTTGAATCAGTTCTTGAACAAGCAAAAATTGCTCATTCGGATGTTTTTTCCGTTCTAAAGCAAAAGCAGAAGATACTCACACCATCAACGCAAGTGGAAGCGGACCGTGTTCTCATTTAACCTTTACCAAACACCAAATTTTCGACTGTCCCAAATTGAAAATGTTTGCAGAAGACATTTCAAAATGCGATGGAATTGAAAAATAATCTTCTGATTGAGGCAGAAAACATTGTAGGAAAAGGCGAAATTTCTCCTTTTCCCACAATGTTTACCAGAGTCGTCTGCACCAAACTGGTTAAATGTCGTTATTGTTTGGTAATGGGTTAAAGCGTATGTTACGACTTTTTCGCAAGTCTTTCAACTTACCTGTAGTAGTGGACAAAAGAAATAAATGCGGGTAAAAAAGAATGCATATTCATATCATATTTATATCATTGTTTGATTAATGATAATTCACAGTGCGTCGACATCATGTGGATTATACTGCGATGCTCAGCTCATGTCCGATCTACGAATATGCCCAAGCGTTAATGCACATAGTGTTTTGCGAAGACAGACAGAACCAAAAGCCAACTTTTGTGTACCGTGATATAGACCCATGCAGAGAGGGTATCATGATTTCAATGTATGCACTCTTGCAACAAGACCTCGGCCATGGAAGCCCACGTTTGTTTTGTATGGATTTTACATCGGTTCAACATTATTTCAGTTATGATGCTCAGCTTGTAAATGTTAATTGTATAAGCCAAAGTTTTACTGCACGTAAGAGTTTGTCGAGTCGGGTACAATCATCGGGTTTCTGAAAGCCAACTCGGAAATAAAAAACCTCGTGCAAATCCAGACCATTTTAACCGGCATAGGAACCCACGCAGTTACTCTAGGAAATACGCCATGACCATGGATACTCAACCTTAATTTATATTGGTTTTACATCGCGTCAGCAATATTTGGGTTATACTGAAGCCACAAGGCTTTACTGAACATAGGAATTTGTCGAGTCAGGTAGAACCATGGGGACTTCGAAAGTAAACCAGGCAACAAACCTCTAATGAAATACCATAATTTCCTTTACTGTAATGTAAACCCACATAGAGGTTTGGTCATGTGTTTTCAAGTTGTGTACTCTATCCACAATGCCATGGTGACCCACAATTTGTAAACAGAATATTCTCCTTTGATCCAAAAGTATGAATAATTCTTAAAAAGAAAACCCTCATCAAAAAATAACCTTTCAAATACAATGTCATGTCACACAATTAAAAAGCATAAAAGATCAATTCAATAAAATTCAATAAAACTGAATAATCTGACAAGTTCGTTCAAAATATTTTCCCGTGTCCTTGAAGTTACCTTAAGTCATTATCAATGGCTATTACGATTAACTAATGCACCGCGTCATGCGTATTTAAAGGCACATCAAAGGAGAGGAGTACAAATGAATTACTGGAAAAATATATGGAGTTCTTTTATTATGTTTATAAAAGTCATGATAATTAGTTTAGGAATGCATTGAAACCCTATTAAATAGACTCATTAAAAATAAGTTATTTTGTGCTTGAAATATAGTTGTCTCCAATTTAATCATGTTTATCAACAACCTGTTTGTTTACATATTCAAAACAACGAATTCTGATTGGTCGGTTCAAAAATGTGTGTATCAACTGTCAAGGTCAGAGGTGAAGATTCAGGAAATCTGAATTATAAAACTTGCTAATCAGGGTTATTTCTGGTTTCCTTTCACATTTAAGTTGTGCTGATGGTGTTTTCTGGTGATAAATATTTGAATCCGTCCAAAAGTTTACCAAATGAAATAGTTTGATATAGCATTAATCTCCTTTAATGGGCCTTTAACCCATTACCAAACAATTTCAACATTTAACCACTTTGTTGAAAATGACTCTGGAAAACATTGTGGGAAAAAAGAAAACTGCTTTTAATGCACCCACAGCCCACACAAATACTGCCCCTTTTCTGATTTAGCCTTCTTTTAATGTATCCAGAGTCAAATAAATACTGCCTCTTTTCTGACTTTAGCTTTCTTTTAATGCACCCAGAGCCCAAATAAATATTGTCCTTTTTCTGACTTTAGCCATCTTTCAGTGCACCCAGAGCCCAAATAAAGACTCTCCCTTCTCTGACTTTAGGTTTCTTTATATGCACCCCAGAGCCCAAACAAATACAGCCTCTTTTCTGACTTTAGCTTTCTTTAAATGCACCCATAGCCCAAATAAATACTGTCCCTTTTCTCACTTAAGCATTATTTTAATACACCAAGAGCCCAAACAAATACTGCCCCTTTTCCTGACTTAAGCCTTTTTTGAAGGCACACAGAGCCAAAACAAATGCTGCCTCATTTCTGACTTTAGCTTTCTTTTAATGCACCCAGAGCCCAAACAAATACTGCCCCTTCTCTGACTTTAGCTTTCTTTTAATGCACCCCGAGCCCAAACAAATACTGCCCCTTCTCTGACTTTAGCTTTCTTTTAATGCACCCAGAGCCCAAACAAATACTGCCCCTTCTCTCACTTTAGCTTTCTTTTATTGCACCCAGAGCCCAAACAAATACTGCCCCTTCTTTGACTTTAGCTTTCTTTTAATGCACCCAGAGCCCAAACAAATACTGCCCCTTCTCTGACTTTAGCTTTCTTTTAATGCACCCAGAGCCGAAACAAATACTGCCCCTTCTCTGACTTAAGCCTTCTTTCAATGCATCCAGAGCCAAAACAAATACTGCCCCCCCCCTCTTTCTGTCTTTCGCCTTCTTTCAATACACACAGAGCCAAAACAAATACTGCCCCCTTCCTGACTTTAGCCTTCTTTTACTTCACCGAGAGGCAAAACAAATACTGCCCCTTTTCTGACTTTAGCTTTCTTTTAATGCATCCAGAGCCAAAACAAATATTGCCCCCCCCCCCCCTTCTGAGTTTAGCCTTCTTTAACTGCACCGAGAGGCAAAACAAATACTGCCCCTTTTCTGACTTAAGCTTTCTTTTAATGCATCCAGAGCCAAAACAAATACTGCCCCCCCCCCCTTTCTGAGTTTAGCCTTCTTTTACTGTACCGAGAGGCAAAACAAATACTGCCCCTTTTCTGACTTTAACTTTCTTTTAATGCATCCAGAGCCAAAACAAATACTGCCCCCCCCCTTCTGAGTTTAGCCTTCTTTTACTGTACCGAGAGGCAAAGCAAATACTGACACTTTTCTGACTTTAACTTTCTATTAATGCATCCAGAGCCAAAACAAATACTGCCCCCCCCCCCCCTTCTGAGTTTAGCCTTCTTTTACTTTACCGAGAGGCAAAACAAATACTGCTCCTTTTCTGACTTTAGCCTTCTTTTACTGCACCGAGAGGCAAAGCAAATACTGCCCCTTTTCTGACTTTAACTTTCTTTTAATGCATCCAGAGCCCAAACTAATATTGCCTCTTTTCTGACTTAAGCCTTCTTTCAATGCAACCAGAGCCCAAATAAATAGTGCCCCTTTTCCGGCTTTAGCTTTCTTTCAATGCACCCAGAGCCAAAACAAATTATGCCCCTTTTCTGACGTTAGCCTTCTTTCAATGCACCCTAGAGCCCAATCAAATACTGCCTCTTTTCCGACTTTAGTTATCTTCCAATGCACCCTAGAGCCCAAACAAATACTGCTCATTTTTGACTTTAACCTTCTTTTAATGCACCCTAGAGCCCAAACAAATACTGCCCCGTTTCTGCCCTCGAACTTCATCAAATGTACACAAAAATCCTAACAAATACTGCCTCTTTTCTGCCCTCATTCAAAATTCATTGCACCCTAGATCCCAAACAGATATTGCCCAAAATTTTCTTCCAATGCACCCAGAGCTCAAACAATTTATTTGTCTTCTCTGGCTTAACTCTTGGACCAAAACAAATACTCCCCTTTTTCTGCCTGCAACCCTTTTTAATGCACACAGAGCCCAAATAAATTCGGCTTCTTTCCTACCTACACTCTTGTGCACAGACAAATGTTGCCCCTTTTTAATCAGCAACCTTCTTTCAACGCAGTCCAGGGCCCAAATAGATATTGTCCCCTTCTTTACCTGGACCCAAACAAAAACTGTCCCCTTTTTTACGTGGGACATTTTTTCAATGCAATATGTTTACCGCATTAGCCTAGAACCATTGAATGTAAATCCTTAACATTTCATTTGTTCATTTCTTTTTGTGTTCTTCTTTAGTATGACTTAGTGACGACTCGTATCACCAAAACGTACTATACATTAACACGCAAAGCATCTTTTCTAGAACAAAACGAAAAAACAGAATTGTTCTAATGAACAATACATAAAAGGATTTTCGACAAAACAGGTATGCGATTGCATGTTTTGACATCCTAAATACTTTTATCATGTGAAAGAAAACTATTTGCGTATTGGCGTTATCGTTGCAATCTAGAATATCTTTTGGTTATTATTCAATTGCCTTTGGAGTTGTAAAGAGGGATAGACAAGACCATTTTCGTAAGAGGCTTTCAAAATAGAAAAGAGAGCTATTGCATTTATCTTTGAGACTTTAGAAACTCAATTCACCCATTACCAAATGATAACGATATTTGACCAGTTTGTTGCCGACAACGCTGGAAAACATTGTGGGAAAAGGAGAAATTGCTCGTGACGAGCAATTTCACCTTTTCCAACAATGTTTTCTGCACTCTCAGAAGATTATTTCTCAATTTCGTCACATTTTGAAATGTCGTCTGCAAACTCTTTCAGTTTGGGACAGTCGAAAATTTGGCATTTGGTTATAGGTTTACTGCTGTTTTTATTTGAATGGACATCATGATAACTGATATATACTGTATCTATAAATGGCATAAAGGTTAATCGGCTGATCTAGACGTAAATATCTCATTTATCAATGGAATAATACAATAACTCATTAAACGACAATACAATAACAACTTGGATCATTTGAGTTACCTCATCATATAAAATGTTCATGACAATATCATCGTACGTAGCATACATATCAAACATGTGAAGTACGTATTACAAATTATATATTTACTACCATTTTACTCATTTCAATTCCTTTTTTATCAACATTCATTCACTCACTTATTTTTCTTATTATTTTTCTTTATTTTTCTTTTATTTTTTTATTTCACATCATGCTTGCTAAATGACCTTAGCTGTCGGTTCTCCTCACTGCCTCATTTATTCATGCACTTATGGGGAAAAAAGTAAACTCTGGTCACATGGTTCACAAATGAGAAACTTTGAAAGACAAAATAAAATGTCGTTAAAACAATAGTTTTTTGTATAACTATTTTTGTATACACTTTAATGTAGCTATTGAAGGCATAATTAATTCAGGAGTCGTCAATTTATCTAAATATGTACATTTTCTTTGAGGTATACATGTATCTAAAACGCAACGTAACGCTTTATGAATAAGATATGTGTTGATTCACTGTATACACACTTTCAAGAGTTAAAAGCGGACATTTTTTGCTTCCAATGACTATTTGGCAGCGCCTATCATATAGCAATACATCGTTTGTACAGTTTTTAAGATATTCGGTTTTAACCTACGAATTTACTCATATCTGTAAACAAGTACTTTTAAGCTTGCAACACATGTTTACAATTCAGACATGTTTTACAATTATAACTATGTGATAGAAACCTTTGAGCGCGCAAGTTTACCCGCGGAGGGATACACACCCGTGCGATAATTCGGTCAAGCAAGATCGAAACATTTGACCTTGAGAGCACCTCCCCTCACAGTAATTGCATACCTCGTCATAAAAATGATGACATGTAATGTTACACGGTGTAACTAACTACCCGTTTGAGACCGCGCTAGGTGAACGGGGCGGGAAAACAGTGAAACATGTCCTTAAGGGTATGTTTTATGTTGTTTTTGTTGTTGTTGTTGTTTTGTTCGATTCTAGACTCATTGGACGAAAGTTCGATCTTTGTCAGAGTCTAGATTGTCCAGTCTTAATTTGTCTCAACACGTTCAATCAAGGCAATATGGTGGTTTTATTTTCAAATTTATTTATCTATTAGTTAATTAATTAATTAATCCAGATAATATATCAATTAATATATCTAGAGACATGGACATGTTATCTATGTCTGTGATAGATCCAGAACTGAAATGTGGTCAGTCCAAGTTAGAAGAAAATATTGTTGGAAAAGGAAAAGTTGACCATCATCTATGAGCAAGTTTGTCGCTTCTCTACGATAAACTCAATTACAACACGAGAACTATTTCCTGGACAATTTATGTAAATTGTCGTCGGCAGATTTGAGATGATTAAAAGATTGTCCAAGTCATAAACGTATTGAAGAATATCAGCCATGGAAACTTTGACATCATGAATGCGAATAATCTCCCACTTTGTCTCTTTTCTTTTTATCACAATCACCGCCTGCTTTTCTCTTTGGTTGTTGTATTTGCGGTTTTTGATAAAGGAAGATGATAAAACGTTTTGATAAAAAAGAATCCTCTCATTTTTGATATTTCGAATTATTATTATTATTATTATTATTATTATTATTATTATTATTATTATTATTATTATTATTATTATTATCATTATTATTATTATTATTATTATTATTATTATTATTATTATTATTATTATTATTATTATTATTATTATTATTATTAATATTATTATTATTATTATTATTATTATTATTATTATTTTAATTATCATTTTTATTTATTTTGCATTCAAGCTCAATTAAATAAACAAATTATATAGAATACAGCTTGCAAAGCGTTTCGTTCGGTAAATTGGTAAATTGTACATAATATATCAGGTATCGTTGATCGGAGTTTGTATAATGATCTACCTGTATACCGATCTTATCTGAATCAGTCCTTTCAAACTAATCGCTCTTATACATCTTGAAATAGAATACTTGACAATATTAGACGATTGAAGAAGCCGACCAGACTGTGCACTCGTGTTCAATCTGATTCCTATCTTCACCCATTGGTATTTTGCAGAGACGTAAATCGCTCTGTAAACCCCGACACCCAATGCCCTCGATGCGGTCTTTTGGTCTGTTTACCGTATAGCGTTTCACGAATTACCGAGTGTGACAGACCGTAGCACGACTTTACCATTGTTCACCGGTTAGCCAATGAAAATCGAGGACACTGGCGAAGGGGAATCCCCCCGATATACCCGCTGATACCCGGCCAGTATGTTTGTTCACGTGTCTATCCTTTACATACTTCAGACGACACGTTTCTGTTTGACCTTTTGCTCCAATTCGAAGAGTAAGACTACGACGAAATCGGAAAAGAACCAAAAAAGGTTCCTCCGTTAGTGTATGATAGAGACAATGGTTCCGATGGAAAATATGCGAATGCATGCATAGTGCAATATTATATTTTTTTACGGAATACCTTATACAATTTTGTAAACGACGGTTCAAAACGAAAGTAATCGCATATCAGCTGGTTTACCTTTCACACATTCTTCAAAAAAGACATCTTTTCCGAATCACGCTTTGTCCGAATCCGAATTGAAAACAATAAGACAACAAGAAAAACGAGAGAAAAAAATATTTGGTCAAGGATGTAATGTAAAACTATTGTTTCAAAAGATTAATTGCTCGTAATAAGCAATTTATCCTTTTGTCACAGTGATTCCTGAAGTTTCCCCGGCAGACGCGGATAAGTGAGTTATAATGGAGAAAACACTTAACCCTTAGAATGCTGAGTATTTTTTTTTTAAATATTTTTTTATGTCGTCTGCATTCCAAAACCTTTAATACCTGTATATGCCTGATTTTGTTGAGGAAAGTTACTCAGAGTAGTAAACAGGTTAGATCACTGACTAGCCGCCAATTTACCCGATAGTTGTGTACGGGATCTCATTTCAGGGGTCGCAGGTTCATAGTCCTGCAGATAGAACCGTCATGAAGGTTTTGTATCGAAAACGTATTTAGGGGTCTCGGGTTCGATCAAATGGAGAACTAACCAATTGCTTCATGCCGACTCATGTTGACGTCAATACAGCAAAGACAATTAGTATACAAACATCACGAAATAGCAACGCCCATAAGGAGTATTGTTTTCCTTTTGTTTCAGATGGCTTCTGTCCAAAACAATTCATGAATTGTCATTTAGTCCTGCTACGCCTTGTGGTTAGAGTACAGAACATACTCGGATGACCCTTCTCCGCATGGGTTCAAATCCCAGTGAGGGATATGATTTATATATGAGGTAGTCTCCCGACTGACTAACGGAATGCCGATGGTTCTACCAGGCTTGACCAGTCCTTATATGGCTTGATCAGCATGGGTTCTCTCTCCACCAATAAGAGTCGGGCATTGTTACATAACTGAAATAATGTTGATGCGACATAAAGACACATAAAAATGAAATAAATTAATGAATTGTCACTTTGTATTCGTTTTATAGTCCGATGTCGCTTTCTATTAGGAACGGTCAAAATTCATGTATTGGGGGAATGGGTTTATTTGGTGTAAAATGTTGCACAAGTTGCATTTATGTTTTACACTCATGCGATACCTTCAGCTTGAAAGTACAAATCTTTGCTACAATTATTACATTACGAAGGTCAAAGATTGTCAATGCAAAAAGTGGGGTTTTTTTTATACCCACTAAGGAATTTGTTTGGGCATGAGTTAATTGCTAGTTTTGTCATGCTTACGGACTAACGCTCCATTGGTACAGGTATTCGACGTACATATACAATAACTTATCCCCTCTCCACATGGGTTTGCTTAAAAGGTGCTTGTTCAACGATGTGAGGACATTTGGAAGCTAAAATTAGAATTAATTCCTTTAAAACTGCACAACAGCATTATTGTTATATGATACACACTGAAGAATAGTCAGTGGAAGCAAAATAAGATCCTTTTTGATTCTTTAAAGTGTGAACACAGCGAATTAATTTTTTTTCTAATCCAAAAGCGTGACATCGCTTTTGATATCCTCCGCGTGAAAGATTTACATTCTTAGATATAATGGCGCTTTCTGAGTTAATAATGCTTCAATTAGCTACTTTTAACTTTATAACAAGCAGAAATACAAAATCTGCTATGTCAATGTATTTTTTTTACTTTCAAACCATCTCATCTGTGAACAAGCACCTTTAATGCTCTTGGAGGGTTGATTAATGTGATACCTCAGTTTGCCGGAAGACGGAGGAAGGGTTTTTCTGTTGAGTATGTAAATACTACCTAAAAGAATAATTCCATGAATTCAAATTGAGGTAGGTCATCGCAAACATTTGACCTTATCTTTATGTCGAAAATCATCAATCAGTAAATCAACAAATAGTTCAATCAGAATGTCGTCGCATTTGCTATTATAAGAGTAGTGTTTTAAAGAAAGACACCACAGTTTGAGTGGGAATATCTGATAGGGAATCTTTTGAACAGTGGTCGTATCGATTGAATGGTATCGTAAAACTAATAACAATAGAATGTAGCCATTTGAGTCTGAAAAGGGTGTCTTAAAAGTGGAACGTTTTATATTATAAGGATTTTATGGTGTAATTAGAACTATGCCCATATTAAAGATATTGTAGGCCATTTTGACATTGCCGCTTTTCCATTAGTGCTTCTGACACGCAAAGGCGGTCAATGTGCCAATCCGTGCTTATACATGCGTGGGACAATCATGTGACCAATGTTTACGACCTGATGTCCGAACAAGATGGCCGTGCCCATGACGGAACATGTATTTTTGCTGTTTTCACCTACTTTGGCCAATGATAGCCACATTGTGTTCCTCGCATGAGCTGACTACCAACTTTCCGGTTCTGGTGGTGTGCGAGTTTATTAAAAATGAAAACACCTCTGATATGATAGGGAGCCGCCATATTGCCTCGTGCTGAAGTACTTTCGTTTTACTTTCGTTATCAAAGGAAACGTCAAATGCAATATCTAAACACTTATCTAATTTGAGGATATCATAAACATGTATGTGACATATGCTTGGTGGTCTAAGGAAATACGCCGGGTTTTCTCTAAATCGATGAAGATGAAATTATAGTTATTTTTTTAAAGGTTGAAGAGCAAATAAGTGGATCGCAAACCAAGCAGCTTTTTCTGTAGATCGCCTTAATGACTTATCGCCTTGAATATCCAATAAAAGATAAGCTATAGCATGGCAGTATGGTGAGAAAAAACGCATTTCTATTGACCATGATAAAAATGGAAATTGAAAGATAAAGATTGTTTCTATTTCTGTTTGTATTAACAGTATTACATGTCAACGCAACTATTTCTATCACTCACTCACCCTTTCCCAAACAACAATATTTTGACTGTCCCAAATTGAAAGAGTTTGCAGACGACATTTCAAAATGGGATGAAATTGGAAAATAATCCTCTAATAGAGCAGAAAACATTGCGGGAAAAGGAAAAATTGCTCGTAACGAGCAATTTCTCCTTTTCCCACAATGATTTCTTAAGTCGTCTGCAACAAAATGGTCAAATGTCGTTAATGATTGGGTAAGCGTTAAGCGCTCAAGGTCCACTGCTCATTGGGGAAACATGCATGTCTGTACATAGATACCGGATAAGATATTTTAGTTGTATATTACAGCGTACGTGACCAAATGTTATCTACAATGCATCAAGATAACATTTTTAACCTATTCTATCATATATATTTATACTCGTTTATACGCATCGGCAACAGAGGACCCCAAAAAGAAAATCTGTGACGAAAGGAAATTGTTTTTTCATATACATTCTTATCCGTTTTTAAGCATCTGCAGCACAGGAGAGGATTTGTGACGAAAAGCCTCTGTGACGAAATGAAATTATTGCTCGTTATGAGCTTTAATCACGGTGTCTTTTAATCACGGTGGTGCCTTACCACTAGACGAAGGAGGCCCTATGACTCAACACTCAGCGGAATTTTCCTTAACTAAACACACTTGAATTAGATGTGTTTATATTCGAATGACAAATTTAAACATGCATAAGTGAACGCCTTCAACAAATGAAGGCATTTTGCACCATCCGGGGTAATATTTTGTATAATGAATCACTATACAAAATATTACCCCGGATGGTGCAAAATGGCTTCATTTGTTGAAGGCGTGCAATTTGAACATAAGGTGGTTCTTGTGTAGTTGTTTCGCTGCATTTCGGACGCAAGCTCGCCCATGAAGTTTGCAGAAGTGTCCGAAATACATTTGGAGATCTCTGCATACTTCGTAAGCAGTTTTCTGTCCGAAATATGTACCTGAAAATCGCGTACTTCCTTGGAATGGCGGAGGAACGGCAAAACATGGACGATATGCGCCAAATACAATCACTGTATTGAATTTGAATTTGAATTTGAATTTGAATTTATTAAACTCAAATTTCAGACCGTTTTTAAGTTTTTTAGTTTTATAACGACAACCTTGGTTTCTATTTACAGACATGTATCTGATATGTTGCGTTGACATCCATATGTCCTTATGATTCAGTCGGGGACTCAAACTAAAAAACCCAGTTTAACTGTTTAGTTGCTTTTACGTATAAATGTATTACCAAATGATAGTTAAAACGCTTATTTCGCCCCTTTCTTCCCAGGGAATATTGTAGATGTAATGCCTACGAACAAAATGCATGACTGTATTTTTTCTTTTATATTTGTCATGCATATCGTTATACTATGTACTCATGCAAGCATCAATATATATGCATTCTATACTAATAAAACTTAGAACTTGAACTTCAACCTTTCAATCAATCAATGTCTCTTTTGAAGAGTTAATGCAAATACATCAAAGGTTTAATCCGCCGTCGTCTATTTGCAATGATAATGACTCTATATTTATATATTACCATTGGTTTAACCGCCTTCTTTGGGCTATTATATTATAGGAACTTATTTTGACAAAAGAAGACCTTGCTCAAAACGGGTATAAAATGTCATAAGACGTTAAATTCCTACCTCTTAGGGCTGCGTTAAAAAATAAGGGAACACAGGGTGATCGATATAAGTGGAATGACTCAGACGCCTTTAAAGGCCTCCTGTTGATAAAGACCGTTTTAAAGAGTATGTTATTTCCGGAAAATAGACCATGCTAAATGAGGCATGACGTAGAATCATTAGCAAACTCTTGAAAAAAAAAGAGAAAGAAACCGAAAAAAGAAAGTCTCATAATCAAATACCACCCAAAAAATACGACCATCCCCCAAAAAGCCAAACGCAAAAATAAGCTCATATAGGGAATGTCCTTACATCACATCGACATAGCTTGACAAAACATCAATAACTACTTAAGAGACAAAAGTGGACAAGGAGGAAAGAGCTTGTGCCGAACAAATCTTTCTCTTTTTGTAACAATTGTTTTTATACAATATCGTAATGAAATCGTGCCAGCCTTTGTATTTATGTCGTCTGGTTTTACTTTCATTTAGGAAATCGAAATCACATTGCCCGTCTTCGCGTTGGTTCAAATCCCGGTTACGGCATTTGGATTTTCATGAGAAGCATTCTCCCGACTGACTCACGGAATGCCGATAGTTCTATCAGGCTTGACCAGCCATCATGGGTAGTTGGGTATGGGGTCCTCCTCCATCATTAAGAGTCGGACATCGCAATACAACTGAGATAATGTTGACACGATGCAAAAACCTCATGTAAACTTAAATAAAACTTCATTTAGGACCCGTTCGGAAATTCCCCGTGCCCGAACATATGTCCTCGAGATCGGGACTAAGGTCAGACGTCCTTTGCTGGACCCGTGCCAAAAATATCGGCAAAAGTTCTCAATGCAGAACGATCATTATTGAACCCTTTACCAAACGCCAAACCTTCGACTATCCGAAATTGAAAGAGTTTTCGGAATACATTTCAAAATGTGATGAATTTAAAACGTTACCCTTCTGATAGGGCAGAAAACATTGTGGGAAAAGGAGAAATTGCTCGTTAAGAGCAATTTCTCACTTTCCCACAAAGTTTTACGGAGTCGTCTGCAACAAAGTGGTTAAATGTCGGTATTGTTTGGTAATGGGTTAAGTGGGTCAATGTTAAGTCGATATTTGGCACGTTTCAACACGTGGGATCCAGGGTCTGTCTTACCAAGGTTCGTAAAATAGAAAAGAGAGTGCCACAGAAAAGCGTTAACTTAGACGTGAACGGAACCCGAGTTCTACCTGTGAAATCTTTATCGTAGGTTTAAAAGCATATCTGTGTTTCTTTTCTTTTCATGATTCCTTTTTCCCTCAAATAACAAAGTTACATTGGCCCTTAACGTGCTGGAACCGACTACATGCTTATGCAAACCGGCTAGACCACAGGCCAGACGCCAAGTTAATTGGTGGCTGTCCTGTGATCTAATCTGTTTGCTACTCTGAGTATCTTTCCTCACCAAAATTAAGCAGAGATTTAAGGTTTGGGAAGGCAGTTATTCTTGTTCTCGTTTGTTTGCTATCAAAATTGAACGAAAAGTCAGTCGACTATTGTAACCGCTAAAAACAGCACGTATTACTCGATAGAAACCACCGTGATGAAAAGGAGAATATGCTCATAACGAGCAATAATTTCCTTTTGTTACAGAGATTTTGGAAATGGAAATCCTCAGCATTCTAAGCGTTAGGGATTTAAAGGTTGCAATAATTTCTGTAAACGAAGACGTAAAGTAACGAATATTTGTGATATTTGTCGGGTGTACCCCGGTTTAGTTTACACGTTGTATAGAATTGGAGTGGAACGCTGACCTTCGTAAGTCACGTCTTACAGGTCACATTGTTTTGTAAAACACGTATTGGAATGTGGGGATCCATTCCATTCTGTTCTGAACAATTTGCTGCAGACAATACCATTCTTGTTTTCGAGATTTTCTGTGCCAGACAAAACTATTCTTGTTTTCGAGATTTTCTATGGAATACAATATCATTCTTCCTTTCAAGAGGTTCTGTACTAGACAATATCATTCTTGTTTTCGAGATTTTCTATGCAAGACAAAACTATTCTTGTTTTCGAGATTTTCTGTGCCAGACAAAACTATTCTTGTTTTCGAGATTTTCTGTGCCAGACAAAACTATTCTTGTTTTCGAGATTTTCTATGGAATACAATATCATTCTTGTTTTCGAGATTTTCTATGCAAGACAATACCATTCTTGTTTTCGAGATTTTCTGTGCCAGACAAAACTATTCTTGTTTTCGAGATTTTCTATGCAAGACAATACCATTCTTGTTTTCGAGATTTTCTGTGCCAGACAAAACTATTCTTGTTTTCAAGATTTTCTATGCAAGACAATACCATTCTTGTTTTCGAGATTTTCTGTGCAAGACAAAACTATTCTTGTTTTCGAGATTTTCTATGCAAGACAATACCATTCTTGTTTTCGACATTTTCTGTGCCAGACAAAACCATTCTTGTTTTCAAGATTTTCTATGCAAGACAATACCATTCTTGTTTTGAGATTTTCTGTGCCAGACAAAACTATTCTTGTTTTCGAGATTTTCTGTGCCAGACAAAACTATTCTTGTTTTCGAGATTTTCTATGCCAGACAAAACTATTCTTGTTTTCGAGATTTTCTATGCAAGACAATACCATTCTTGTTTTCAAGATTTTCTATGCAAGACAATACCATTCTTGTTTTCGAGATTTTCTGTGCCAGACAAAACTATTCTTGTTTTCGAGATTTTCTATGCCAGACAAAACTATTCTTGTTTTCGAGATTTTCTATGCAAGACAATACCATTCTTGTTTTCAAGATTTTCTATGCAAGACAATACCATTCTTGTTTTCGAGATTTTCTGTGCAAGACAAAACTATTCTTGTTTTCGAGATTTTCTATGCCAGACAAAACTATTCTTGTTTTCGAGATTTTCTATGCAAGACAATACCATTCTTGTTTTCGAGATTTTCTATGGAAGACAATACCATTCTTGTTTTCGAGATTTTCTGTGCCAGACAAAACTATTCTTGTTTTCGAGATTTTCTATGGAATACAATATCATTCTTGTTTTCGAGATTTTCTATGCAAGACAATACCATTCTTGTTTTCGAGATTTTCTGTGCCAGACAAAACTATTCTTGTTTTCGAGATTTTCTATGCAAGACAATACCATTCTTGTTTTCGAGATTTTCTGTGCCAGACAAAACTATTCTTGTTTTCAAGATTTTCTATGCAAGACAATACCATTATTGTTTTCGAGATTTTCCGTGCAAGACAAAACTGTTCTTGTTTTCGAGATTTTCTATGCAAGACAATACCATTCTTGTTTTCGACATTTTCTGTGCCAGACAAAACCATTCTTGTTTTCAAGATTTTCTATGCAAGACAATACCATTCTTGTTTTGAGATTTTCTGTGCCAGACAAAACTATTCTTGTTTTCGAGATTTTCTGTGCCAGACAAAACTATTCTTGTTTTCGAGATTTTCTATGCCAGACAAAACTATTCTTGTTTTCGAGATTTTCTATGCAAGACAATACCATTCTTGTTTTCAAGATTTTCTATGCAAGACAATACCATTCTTGTTTTCGAGATTTTCTGTGCCAGACAAAACTATTCTTGTTTTCGAGATTTTCTATGCCAGACAAAACTATCCTTGTTTTCGAGATTTTCTATGCAAGACAATACCATTCTTGTTTTCAAGATTTTCTATGCAAGACAATACCATTCTTGTTTTCGAGATTTTCTGTGCCAGACAAAACTATTCTTGTTTTCGAGATTTTCTATGCCAGACAAAACTATTCTTGTTTTCGAGATTTTCTATGCAAGACAATACCATTCTTGTTTTCAAGATTTTCTATGCAAGACAATACCATTCTTGTTTTCGAGATTTTCTGTGCCAGACAAAACTATTCTTGTTTTCGAGATTTTCTATGCCAGACAAAACTATTCTTGTTTTCGAGATTTTCTATGCAAGACAATACCATTCTTGTTTTCGAGATTTTCTATGGAAGACAATATCATTCTTGTTTTCGAGATTTTCTATGCAAGACAATACCATTCTTGTTTTCGAGATTTTCTATGGAAGACAATACCATTCTTGTTTTCGAGATTTTCTATGGAAGACAATACCATTCTTGTTTTCGAGATTTTCTATGCAAGACAATACCATTCTTGTTTTCGAGATTTTCTATGCAAGACAATACCATTCTTGTTTTCGAGATTTTCTGTGCCAGACAAAACTATTCTTGTTTTCAAGATTTTCTATGGAATACAATATCATTCTTCCTTTCAAGAGGTTCTGTACTAGACAATATCATTCTTGTTTTCGAGATTTTCTATGCAAGACAATATCATTCTTGTTTTCGAGATTTTCTATGCAAGACAATATCATGTTTGTTTCCAATATGTTTTGATGCAGGATGACACGCACACGGTATTATTTAATTATCAAGAAAATACAAAAACTGTGAAAAGTGCAATGAACACAGTAACAAAGTGTAATACAAATGCATGAACGTTTATACAGCGCAAAAACTATTTTTCAATAGTATGTCCTATTTAGACAGCTCTCCTGTTAAGTGACTTTTATTATTAATAGGATGATTTTAAAAAAAATGAGCTGATACGATACAGTGTTTGTAATGTTGCATGATATTTAGTTAAACGTAGCTTTTCCAAGCATAGTTAATTCAGGAAACTTCAACATATCTGGGTATGTACAGTCTATATGCGGTATATTAGGTAGATCCCAAGAAACCGTCGCACCGCTTACGAATACGTTTACATATTAAATAACCGTGCGCAAATACTTTGATACAAACTAAATGAGACGCGAATTACTATTCCCCCAGTGTGTATCATACAAAAGTACAACTGAAGTGCAGTTTTAAAGACATTTACTTTTAGCTTCCAAATGTCCTCGAATCTGTGAAAGATCAAATTTAATGCCTCATTTGATTACGCGGAGTAAGAAAGTGGAAAATCGAGTCAATTATGTCTGTATATTTCCGTAATTTATGCACAATTATCTAAAAAAAAAAAGAAATAACATTAAATGAAAATAGAGTGTGTATGATATTAAAAAACTTTTTTTAAGGACGTGCATTTCTTTTTCTTGTTAAAGAACAGAACAGAACATACATTTTATTTGAAGAGTACATGGTACATAATCATTTTCACACACAAATAAAATCTCGATTTTATATACCGCAAGTAAACTCGGCAATTTAAAACCTATATATCGACATCATTTCTGGTATCAAAAAGATACTCTCTCTTTTTTGGTGCTACGTGTATTGTATGTCCCTGAAATCTGCACAAAAATAGCCCGTCAGTAATTCGATCTTCGCAACAAGTGGCGATTTATAGTGCATACACACTTGCAATGAACGATTCAGTGCATAATAAGTCCGAGCCCGTTTTCAGATTTCAGCGGTTTTTAGCTGGTTTCATAACTCTGTAATATGACACCCTAACGTAAAGAAAAACATGCATAAGATTGCGTGATAGCGGATGTTTAAAGATAAATACTTTATGTGCAGAAGGTGTCCGATAGCTTTGCAGAATATCAGACGTTAAGTCGCTAACGACGTTTGCAGAGGTGGTCGAATGAATTTAAGAATGAATTTCGGACACCTGTGTAAGCTTCGTTCGCGATTGATTCCACGCTAAAGATTAAGTGAGGAGGAATTGTTTTGTTCCGAATTCAAAATGTCTACAAAGGCTCATCCGATGCCAATCCTTTTGTTAACTCTTTACCAAACGCCAAATTTTCGCCTGTCCTAAATTGAAAGAGTTTGCAGACGACATTACAAAATGTGATGAAATTGAGAAATAATCTTCTGACAGGGCAGAAAACATTATGGGAAAAGCAGAAACTGCTCGTCAAGAGCAATTTCTCCTTTTCCAACAATGTTTTCCAGATCTGTCTGCAACAAACGGGTCAAATGTTGTTATTGTTTTGTAATGGGTTTAACAGACCGCCAGCATGTTTTGTGTTTCATTACAATGAAGCATGACATGTTTGTTAAAGGTGTTTGTTCACAGATGAGATAATTTAAAAGTTAAGATGAAATGTTTATGAAGTAATGTAGCTTTTTTGTATTGCTGTTTGATATATAATCAAAGGTAGCTTTTAAAAGCAAATTCTATTCGCAAAGCGTCAATTTCTCTAAGTATGTAAGGGCCTACAGTTTATATGCAGTAGACCCCAAAGCGATGTAACGCTTTTGGGTGTTACGCTTTTGGGATTAAAACACAAATTTATCCAATGTGGATCTATACATACTTAAAATTCACTCTATATACAATTAACCACGATCTTACTTTGCTTCCAATGAATATTCTTTAGTGTGTATCAAATAACACCACAGCTGTAATGCAGTTTTACAAAAAAAAGTTAATTCTAACTTCCGGCTGTTCACATCTGTGAACAAGAACCTTTAATTGCTGTGCATTTTGTGAAAATAAAAATGCATATAAATGTATTGGTTACCCAGAGCTGAAACGAAACGCCGAGTGTCAAAATGCATGCACATTCCCTTAACCCTTAACCAAACGCCAAATTTTCAACTGTCCCAAATTGAAAGAGTTTGCAGACGACAATTCAAAATGTGATGAAATTTGAAATTTCTTCTTCTGATAGGGGGGAAGACTTTGTGGGAAAAGAAGATTTTGCTCGTTAAGAACCTTTCCCAAGTAAATTTTTCCCAAAATGTATTCCAGAGTCGTTAAGAACCTTTTCCAAGTAAATTTTTCCAAAAATGTTTTCCAGAGTCGTCTGCAACAAACTGGTAAAATGTCGTTACTGTTTGTGTTAAATGGCACTCTTTTTTTTTGGCCGATTCGGAGGGGGAATGGTCAAATCTAATGTAAAGTTGCGGCCCGGCCTAGCTCGGATGATCCTAGCTATGATTGCATTGTAGACCGGATCATATGGCATGACATGGTCAAACTCTTTTGTCTTAATTCCTTTATTGTTTGTCTTCTTTTTGTAGTTCACTATGAGACGCTTTGGCAAAAGAATAAGTTTAAACTAATCTCTCATCATTAAGATGGACCACAAAGGAAATAAGGGAAAAGTATTTGACCCCTTTTTGTGTTATCCTTGGTATTCGGTGTGCTTTTATGAATTATCAACATTATTGCATTTGTGATGCACATTTTCATATTTCTATTACTCTGTTCTTGCCATGTTATTGTATATACATTGTATATCATTACCAAATGAATCTATTAACCCATCACCAAACAATAACGACATTCGACCCGTTTGTTGCAGACAACTCTGGAAAACATTGTGGGAAGAGGAGAAATTGCTCTTCACCAGCAATTTATCCTTTTCCCACAATGTTTTCTGTCCTATCAGAAGATTGCTTTTCAATTTCGTCACATTCTGCAATGTCGTCTGCAGACTCTTTCAATTTGGGACAGTCGAGAATTTGGCGTTTGGTAAATGTTTAAATAAGGTTAAACTCATACGACGTGCTCGCCTATCTGCAAGGATGCAGAGACGCTTATTGCGTATATTGCAGGTGTATAAAACACTTATACACGCTAATTACCCACTTCAATCAAGAGAATGGCTGGTCCTTTGTGGATATGTGCAAGTGTGTTGATATGATTCTATCGGATGCGAATGTCCAACTAGATACTCGAGAAGGCATATCACTGTCCGTTAACCCCTTACTCTTGTCCTCAATCTATAATGCATTAGATACCTCGAAGTTTAAACTTTTACCAAATGCCAAATTTTAGACTGTCCCAAATTGAAAGAGTTTGCAGACGGCGTTTCCAAATGTGATGAAATTGGAAAATAATCTTCTGGAGGGGCTGAAAACATTGTGGGAAAAGGAGAAATTGCTTTTAACGAGCAATTTCTCCTTTTCCCACAACCTTTTTCCAGAGTCGTCTACAACAAGGTGGTTAAATGTCGTTATGATTGGGTTATGGGTTAAGGGACCTCATGATATTGTTCGACATAGGGAGAGTTCGACGCATAGAAGTCTGGAATAAAAAGTCATAGAAATAGAAAAATAATAATTCGGAACCTGTCTCAACTTCGACGTATAGAGGAGTTCGACAATAAGAAGTTCGAGGTACAGGTATTCTACTGTACATCATTTTGAAGCATTTGCAGCAGAGGTGTTTAAAAAAAACACTGAATCAAAAGGATGAATTGCACAGTTGGAGCAATTTCTCCAATTGCCACAATGGTTTCTGTCCTACACCAATTACACCATGATCTCTTGAATGCTACCTCTGTTGCATGCTGTTTGCTTTCAAATTGGACCAATCACAATTTATCAAATTACGAAGTGTTGTATCAAATACGATATGCTAAACAAAAAAACATGCACGTATTTCAATCCTCCCTGCATGGGGCTAATTTGCATATTTTAATGATTGAAATTGAAAGCAGCCATAAAATAAATAAAGTAAATAATTAAGTAGGATCAGTACATGCACTTCTAGTTACATATAATTAAGTCTATCATGGCGTTAAGTGTATATAAAAAATAATTCTCATTTTCCTACAATGTTTTTATTTTTAAAAAAATCAACTGTATATTATGTTTTACGTGTACATAGTCCATATCTTAACACGGTAAAACATTTCCTCTGTCTTGCGTAGTACATATCTTGTTCAACCTGCTTAAATACAGATGTTCGTGCACAATCATGATGGTGTTTGGGAGGCCGTAGCTTTGTGCTTTTTTGAAGATATTTTATCTAGTTTTAGAATCCGATATTATAAGTGTAATAGCTCCGAAGTGTTTCGAACAAATCATGGATTTTGAAAATTGCAGAGATTTACCCAAGTAAGTAAATTCGGAGACGGTGGTCTGGGATATTCAGCGTCGGCCTCCGGACTTCGAGGGTCGAACCTTTGAATCCAGGGATAAGCGGGATCTGCCTTGCGACCTTTCATTAACCCACATTCGGCGCAAGTACTGGCTATGTATTCAGGTAGGAGAATCGAGAGTGATTTGTCTAAGTAATAAGAACTTGTTTCACAGTCAGTGTGAAATATATAAGTTTAAACTTAACTAATAAACTAATGAATTCGGGAAATTGTGCAAACTTTGTCATCGGTTATATGCCGGAAATATTGCAAAATCGTTTAGGAACACAATACAGAACATTTTTATTTAGACGAGTGCATGGCGTATTGTCATTTGAACCCATAGACTGCTGGGTAATTTCTAAAAATACGTTTTTGTCTGCTTCCCAAATCCCTAAATATCTGCCTGATTTTGATGAAGAAAGATACTCAGAGTAGCAAACAGATTAGATCACAGGCCAGTCGCCAATTAACTTGGTGTCTGGCCTGTGGTCTAGCCGGTTTGCATAAGCATGAAGTCGGTTCCAGCACTATAAAGGTGAAGCAAGAGCTCGTACAATTGTGTCGCATGATCTCGGACAGTTACTTGCTGATGAAGATTGCAGAGGTTTCCGAATGGTTTCCAGATATCCCTTTAAGCTTTGCGAGCGATTGTCCCTCCACATCTTTATTAGACCCCCCCCCACACACACACACACAGACATTGGTACGGCCTTGTGCTATAAGGATTAGAATCAAAATGTTTCATCATGTACACATGCACTTCTTAGTTAGTAGTACAGTATATCTATACCACAGAGCGACATGTGGATCTGTTGTGTAAGAGATCTGATTCGATGGGAGTCCGTCAGTTTTCCTCGTCACGTGACAGGGTGTGTACATGTTTGGTGTTCCCATGACTACAGCCAACGAGGATGTCACGCCATCGATACATGTTATGGTACAAGGTCAATTTGTCCTTGACCTCTAACTATTAAACTTGACCTCTGTTTAATAATAATACAAAACCTGACCTCAATTTATATAACTCGACCTCTGATTGTACAAGGACTAGTTTTCGAGTATTCCAATTCACAAAGGTTAAAAGACCACCTAAAAAAGGAAGAACTTAAACTGATGAAAGTAGAACGCAAAACCATGTAAGAACATCATGGTGGTACGGCACTGACGAAAAGGACCCAAATGGGACCTGTGTCAGTATAACTATCAACTAATTATCATTTTCTACAAAGGAAACCCTGAAATTGTCTGCAATATGCATGTAAAGCCCGAAATTATTTGGTGACTTGTCAGAGGGGAATATCGCCAAATCATCATGATACTTTGTCTTAGCATCGCGTTTTACATCGCGACATTCCAACATTAAATGGACATTCGAACATGTTTCTTTTCTTTTAGAGCAATGCCTTTAGATTTAAAATTCTTTGTTGTAAACGCACGGATTAAGCTGAAATAAAAGAACATAAAGACATATGCCATCTTATGCCAAATAGAAATAGATGGAGTGTACGAGCAGCTTATGATAGTATACCCATAAGCTGATATTTTGAAACACATTCTCTCGTCGAAATACTTCGGTCGCTCTCGGTAAACATCTGTCGGGGTCGGAACTATTCGCATAAAACCGAGTGCGAATCCAACGAAAGAATAAATTTCAAAGTGGCGGATTATGGCGTTATTCTACATCAAATCTACCAATAAATCTCCCGACGTGAACAGACTCCTACCATTCATAGCCCATGCAACTCCTTGGTCCCATACTTGCAACATATTCCTCTTAAGCATGTTGGTGAGAGAACCACTGTATCAAAAGAGATATCGCCAAGGATGATTAATAGCTCTTATGTGATGGGTCATAAACGCGTTTCTATTTTTTCTTAATGACTATTAAAAACATGGCTAAGCTTGCCATCCAAAAATATGTTGTTGATAACAGGGATAAAGATCCCCTTCTTTAACGCATGAAGTTGACGATTTGTCAATAGCATAATGATGGTTGAAATCCTGGAAAAGTACAAAGGGGAGATAAGTTGCTCTCATTGCAGCCTTCTGAAATACGGCACAGCGTGCTTACACCTTGGAAAATGGTTACCTTAACCATATTTTATTTCCAAAACCTTTACAGTGAATTACAAACACAACATATGCAAGTTATGGCAAAAGGGTCTGGCCACAAGCTCTCACAACATAAGATTTGGCCATTCCCTTTTGGAAGACGTATTTAAAGATAGGTCTTCATTTGTACCCTGCTGGGTACCGTTTTACTAAACAACTTAAGGGAAATATTTGCGTAAGTCGAAACTGATAAACACGGATAGTATCTTCAATAAAAGATAGGAGAGACGATTCCAATGATTTGTTACTTTGCATTATTGCTTCATCCAATATTGAAATAAGAGGAATTGTTGTTTTAGACTTACGCAAATCTTAAGCGTTAACTGTTTAGTAAAACGGTACCCAGATGATATTCAATGTTTGTAATAAAAAGGAAGGAAGGACGTAATTCAAAGTTTTCGGTCCGGCTATTTGGACACAATAAATAAGAAGATCACTTGGCAAGAAATGTGAGTTGAATAGAAGAAGAGGTGAAGGGTAAAGAGACAAGTTGGTTTAAAAAAATGGATAAAAAGAGAGAGGAAAAAAACGGGTTGGATTTCTGCAGCATACCATATTTTTTTATTAACTGTTGAAATGGTTGAACTATTTGTTTGCTTATATGGGTTTTAACGACGTTTCAACAATGTTTCGTTTACGCTACGGCTTTCCGGATCCACCAGTACTAGGTTGTGCCTCTAACGCGTCTTGCCAAAGGACACTCTCATAACCACGGACCCCGTGTTAAAAAGCCAACACCTTAATCACCTGAACAATGGCTAACCAAACGCCTAACAGTGGTCTCCCTTTATGGGATTGATCACTGTCATCACAAATGTCACATGACCATCTGCTTAGAAACGAAAATGGCGTTAGAAGATGGCGATCGACCCCTCCCCCCCCCCCGACTTAGGTGCGTTTAAAGCAAGATGATTGAGGAAACATTTGAAAATTTCTTTGGGCAACATCTCGAGGAAAACAGCTGCTCCTTTTACCACCATTACTATAATTAATATTTCTGTGAACAGAGACTGAACGATAGTCTATTTTTCGAACATCTGGGCATTTTAAGATTTTCCATGAGGCAAAAGTTATAATAATATAGAGCAAAACAAAGCGAGTAAATCCGGACTACATTCCTAGTTCCAAGAAGGTATGAGTTCGCACAGTGAAGGCGGATGTTTAATGAGTAATTGGGGTCAGACCGCTGTTTGTGTATCGATAAAGTACCGTCCCTCAAAAAGTGGTATGTAAATTCAATGGACTAAGGTGCTGAAACACCCTTAGTCCAAAAACCATCCATTCATGCTTTATTTGTATAGAAAACAAAAGATTTTTCAATTCAATTGGTTAGAAATCACCACAAGAAGATAGTATTACTAAATTACGTACTACGTCCAAAATAAAAACATCATTTGCATTTCATGCTTACCCGAATGATAATCTTGTGGTGGCAATGATCGATGCAGCGTAGCAAGGGGAGATTACTGTGAGGAGTTTGTGGCTTAGCCTGGAGGCCTGGCCCGTTCGTATACCGCGAAATAGGCCTAATGCGGGTTAGCATGGGCCAGGACTCCAGGCTATTTGTGGCTGAACTAGATCAAGTCCACAACCATGGCGTCATCACGTGGTTAATCGAAGGCCGATCGAACATAGACTTTTAAGTATGTTTGATAAGCGATTGACACAGTTTATAGTTCAACCCTTATGGTACTTGAACCGACTTCATGCTAATGCAAACAGGTTTGATCCAGACCAGCCGCCAAGTAAATTGGCGGCTGGCCTGTGTTCTAACCTGGAACCTACCCTGAATATCTTTCCACGTCAAAATTAAGCAGATATTTTAACTTTAGGAAAGCAGGAGAGACAAAAATATATTTTTAGAAAATAACTCAACCTTCTAAGGGTTAAAGATGAATACTCTTTTCTTTCAACAAAAAAACACATTCCAGAGGTGATTCTCTTATCAATCTGCTCTAAATATACGGTCGACCCACCGGCATATCTAGAGCTACTTGACTACTTTTTCAAAGTATGTATACAGTTTAGGCCTAACAAATAACTTGTGTTTTAACCCTTTACCAAACGCCAAATTTTCGACTGTCCCAAATTGAACGGGTTTGCAGACGACATTTCAAAATGTGATGAATTTGGAAATAATCTTCTGTTAGGGCAGAAAAACATTGTGGGAAAAGGAAAAATTGCTCGTTACGAGCAATTTCAATTTCTCCTTTTCCCACATTGTTTTCTTAAGTCGTCTGCAACAAAGCGGTCAAATGTCGTTATTATTTTGGAAAGGTTAAGGCGCATCGACAGCTAATGTCATTTAGCGCGGAACATTTTAATAATCTAACATAACTTGAAGACACTATAAGAGGTAAATTAAACAACGTATAAAAATAACACTTTCTAAAAACGTTGTCTAAAAACATGGTAACCAAACGATAATTGCTCTTGATGAGCATCTTTAATAGCGAGTGTCCGATGGCAAGACACGTCTAGGCATCAGCCTAGTACTGTTCAATCTCATTAAACCCGAAATCTAAAGGGGAAAAAACGACAGTAAAACTTCATCTTTTAAAACTGGTTCAATTTTAAAGAGTCGTTAAGTATCGAAAGCTAGGTCTAAAATATTTTTTTTTATATAGATTAATGATTATATACAATTAAATTGGAGAACAATTAATGTGACCATTATCAATAAAAATCTAAATGTACCCCAAATCAAAACATTGTTTAAAAAAAAGACAAAATCCATGATGATTTGCTTGGTAGATTGCTTCAAGTAATCCAACACCATAATTTAAACTCGATTCTTTACAACAAGGAGTTGGGTTAATCAAGAAATTGAAACTAATACCACAATTTTGATTATCAACAGTTATTTTTGTAGGATAATAATAACTTAATAAGGAAGGCATTAACAACCTCCATCATGTAGTGGCAATAGAGGGTATGTTGAAGCATATTGGTCAAAGGGAGATAATTCTTGTGGATTATAAATTCGTTATAGGTTTGACAGCCTTTGATAAACATTTTTTAATTAGTACAAAACAAATGCTCTGTTAGACGCCACTAGTAGCATATTTCTTGAAGCGTCTTTAAGTATATCACTTGTCATCCATTTTGTTTAACATGAAATCGTATGAAATACTTAATCCAATCATTGATTGGTCCTTGTTTTGATCAATGCCTTAAAAATCAATGTGCACATGACTTGGCAGTAAGCATTTTAGAGGATCAATTAAGTCAGTGTCAAATGAATGGCGAGCTTGACCAGCTTGACCAGCCCTTAAGTTATTGGCCCTCAAATTTGGGGTATACCTCCGTTATTATGAACAAGCCATTGCAACATTACTCAATTACTTTTGGTGTGATGCAAAACCTATATAGGTAAATAAAGGCTGATGACCATCCGCTTTCCCTAATTTTTTTTTTTTTTATATATATGGGTTTTACATCACATCAAAATTATTTCAGTTATGTAGCGATGCCCGACTCTTAATGATGGAGGAAGACCCCCATACTCAACTGCCCATAAGGGCTGGTCAAGGTGGGAAGAACCATCGGCATTCCGTAAGTCAGTCGGGAGACTGCCTCTCATGAAAATCCATATCCCTCTCAGGATTTGAACCCACGCGGAGAGGGGCCATGTGATTTCAAGTTCTGTACTCTAACCACTAGGCCAAGGAGGCCCCTGCTTTCCCTAATACATGTATACAGTCATACTTGATCATTTTACCCGAGAAGCAAGTTCCAGGTCAAAAACAGCATGCCTGTTTGATATGCTGTGGTTACCAAGAAGTGAATTTATGTAATTGTTTTAAATCATATTACTAAAAGAAGTTGAAATAACTTTAAACCTTTGACAACGAAGTGTTCAAACTGACCATATATAAACATCAATTTAAGTTTCGTCTTACCTACATAAAAATAACGTATGAAGTTGAAAGATCTTAATGATAACACAAACATGTGGTTTTGAGAATAAAATGTATTTTATACAGACAGTACATTATTACTTTCCTCATTTGCAGAAATTCAAAGAAAACAACACTAAAATTGATATTGAAAGAGAGAAAGAAAAGAAATTCACCAAAAACCAATAGGTTCCGTAAAATCTAAAATAATTTTTTTTTAACATCTTTCACATACCACCATAGCTAAAAGTGAATAGCCTAATTTCCTTATTGAGTCTTTTCATTTTTATCTAAACCCTATATTACTGGAACTTAAAAGTCAACTTATTCTGATGAGCCCCCTTTAATATAGGATTAATGGTAAAGGTTTGGAAATACTGGTTAAAAATAACATATAGAAGGTAAGATAATCAAATTGAAAATATGTATTCCTTTGATCGGGGAAAAAGGAAAAAGGCAAATTCAAGCCTATAATTCCATTTTATACTAATACTTATTTACATGTATATACAACAACCAGTTCCAGCAATGTACATCAAGAGTTCAATTCAATTCTATAGTAAATCCTTCGAAAAAGTGAAGCACTTTCTATAGTATTGCATTGAACCCTCAATATGCATGTACATAAAGGGTTCAATGTGATATCATAGTAAGACAGTCATTTACAAATTACATGTTCTTACTCCAGTCTTGAACTATACACTCCCTATGATAACAAAGAATCCATACATACACACACTAATACACATACATATACACTTTTAGACATCCACTTCAATTGTTTAACTTAAGGTTAGGATGTAACGGTTTGAGTTTCATATTCCGAGACAATCCAACTCGCAATCCTGTACTGGGCGATTTCAAACTGCAACTGTCTAGCGGAGATTCACTTGTACTCAAACGAGCTGAAATGATAATGATAGTCATGAAAAAAAAGCACAAATACAGTGTACAGTGAACCCTCGTTTATCCGGACCCCGATTATCCGGATGTCTCGCAATCCGAACAAAATTGTAAGGGAACGGAATTATTGGACCAGTTTATTGCAGACGACTTTTGAAAACATTGTGGGTAAAGGAGAAATTGCTCGTGACGAGCAATTTCTCCTTTTCCCACAATGTTTTCTGCCATATCAGAAGATTATCTTTGAATTTCATCACGTTTTGATATGTCTTCTGCAAACTCTTTCAATTTGGGACGGTCGACAATTTGGCGTTTGCTAAAGGGTTATAACTATACACCGCTCATACAGACCGTTTATGTCTTAATGTGAATAAGAACATGCTCTGCTTCATTAGTCCGGATTATTTGGTAAACCGGACATTTTGTTGGGAACGGACATGTTCGGATAAACGAGGGTTCACTGTATTTGATGCAAAACGAGCAAGAGCCATCATCACAATAAAATAATTTACTGGTTGAAAACTATTCTTAATGATACTGGTATTAATCTCAATCTAAAATTTAAAGAATACTTTTCATAATTTTCCATATTCCAGTCCTTATACTCATCTAAAACAGTATCATCACAATAAAATCATTTTTCAGTAATGGTTAAAAATGGTTTTAATGATGCTGGTATCAAGCTCAAATCTAAAATTGACAGAATACTTTCCCATAATTTTCCATATTCCAGTTCTTATTTTCATGTTAAAGAGTGACAAAGATCTTTTAAGGCTAACTTGTGTTTTATTCCATACTAATTAAGTAATTTACAATGGAATGGGGAAAGATCACAAATTGCCACAACTCAATAAAGAACAAGAAAAAAGAATTTTGACCAAAATCATTAACTGAACAGGATAGTAAATTCTTCCACTTATGATGATAAAACCATCTCTGAATATCTTAAACGATACATTTGAAATAAATTCTTTTGTCACAACGAATTTCTATCCAATATGAAAAGAAAAAATAAACACTCATACGATCCAATTTGAACAAGCCATAGAATTATCAAATAGAAATTATCAAAGAAACTTAAGGCCAGTGCCAGAGTACTGTTTTACGAGATTACTTAGTGAAAATATTTGCGAAAGTCAAAACTGATAAACATGGATTTGTTGGTTTGTATGGTGTTAAACACCGTATCAACAACTTTCAAGTTCTGTAACAGCTTTCCTGGATCCACCAGTGCTAGGCTAGGTCTCTGAAGTGACTTGCAAAGGATCATTCACATAAAACCAAAGGTGTCAGTGGGGCTCAAACCAATAAATAGGGATAGTATCTTCAATTAATCATAATATTGCAATGTGACACATCATTGGGAGCATCTCAGATAGTAGCCAATGATGCGGAACTGGGTAAGAAAGATTTACATTACCTGGCGGAGTCCAGTTAGGAGTCTTTCTAGCTGCAAGGGTTGCTGTCGGTGTTTTATGAGTGATTGTTGGTGTTTTCGAACCAACAGTTGGCGTTTTGGATGCTTTCCCTAGAGAGCTTGTTTTTGATGTTATCGGGGATCTATGTAAACTGTTATTTTTACATGATGACCCTATGGTGGATGTAACCTTGGATGAACCTGAAAAAAATATATTGAAATGGGTGTCTAGAATGAAATTGGTTTGAAAAAAACTGTTAAATGGGGACAAAATTAAATCATGGATTATTTATCCGAGAGCAAATCTAAGATTCAGAGCAAGACCATTATTAATTGTTAGTCTTTGAAGTAGTCTTGCATTGAACTAGCCAAAGCTTGTTTGTTATATCTTCTTTATAAACAAAGGAATATTTTATTGTCTTTGATGGCTTATGAGGTAAATGCACTTGCCTTTCCATGTTTCCCAAAAAGTTTGTTTCAGAAATTGTAACAAAAGGAAGATTTTCTACAAACAAACTGTACTATCTGCACGACCTATACATAACAAGAAGAAAGCAAGACCTCCAGCCAGCTTGAACCCAACACATTTATCTGAATGTTTGAGAGAATTATGATGACCTGTACAAATGAAGACAAAACTATAATTTAATGGTTGCCAAGTATTTCAGATGTTCAATTGCTCATTAAGTTTGAAGTTGTGTTTGAATGTGTTTTTGACACTTCTGCCAACTTATGGAGTTACTTTATGTTCTGAATTGCTGCTTAACTATTATAGAGGAACTATTTCAATCTTACAAATGAAATCAAACCTGTGCAACACTAGTGCTAACCATGTGATGTATTGTGACAAACCATAGAGTAATGAATGAAAAACAATAAATATGACAAACAACAATAAAATTGAAATACCAGTTTCAAATAAATACTAAGGAGTGTGGATCAAGAAAACAAAGATATATCAACTACCACAGCATTATCCCAGAGAAATTGTTGTAAATGACTTTAAACCCTATACAACAGGCTTACTGTTGTTAAGGAATGCTCAAGCTTAAATTAATTATTGAAGCCTGAATTTAAACATCTTCAATATGAACAAGAAAGAAAAATTTAAAATCTCAAAAGTCTGAATCAGGACCAGGCCTTTATCCTTATAGTGCTGGAACCGACTTCATGCTTATGCAAACAGGTTAGATCCAGGCCAGCTGCAGCTGGCCTGTGATCTGACCTGTTTGCTACTATGAGTGTCTTTTCCTCAAGAAATCAAGCAGATATCTATGATTTTGACACAAAAATATTTTTTTTTAAGGAAAATTACCCAGCATTATAAGAGTTAAAATTAGCAGGCCTGATACAAACACAAGAAGCACAGTACCTATTGTATTTTTCGGTGCTGTTGAAGTTTTTGAGGAGGTCTTCCCTAACTTAGGCTTCGACTTGGTGGACGTGGGATTGCCTGTTTTGCCCTGTTTAGGTGTGCTGGTAGATTTTGGGGCGGCCTTCTTCCCCTTCTTTGATTTTGGAACACCAAAGTCACTGTCACTATCACCTGCATTAAAGTCTCCATCACTCTCGTCAGATGCTTCTTCCACTTCCTTGTCTACTTCAAAGTCACTGTCTAAAAGGAAAAAAACAATTTTTTAGTTAAAACCAATCGTAGAGGGTAAGACCACCTAGTAAAAGATGAAATCAACCTCACTAAAAAAAACCCACCACATTTCCTGAACCAGATAATACTTTATAGTAGAGCTATACTAAAGAAAGTGACAACAAAATATCAAATGTTATAAATGGCTTCCCTTCATTGCACTCTATGTAATAGGAATGGCATTTTGACTTGAAGTTCAAGCAATGTCTTCCCTTGTCACATTGACCTCATGCCAATGTTAATAAAATCTTATTGCCTTATATTTGTTTTCTGTTGATACTTTCAAATAGAAATACACGTAGTAACAAATTACTAGAATGGGGGAAATGGATAAAGATCTTTAAACAGAATTTGAATAAAAAATAACAAAACTTTAGAACAAGAACTGAATTTTTCTCCAGCAACTTAAAACAAAACTAACAATTCTTTAACACATAGCTTATATAGGAAGTTTGATTTTGTCCTCAACTTAAAGTGTTTTGTAGATGAAAAAACATTGAATCAATCAGCAATTATATCCTCGAGGATAGGACAGAACTGAACAAAACCGAGAATATTTGTCAAGCTGTGTCTCCAATTCAGGACCCTTGCTAGTAAATGAGCTAGCAAGACTCGGCAAGATTGGTCGGCAATCTGTAAACTGTCTAATAAGGGTTTAACCAATCAACCAGATATGCAACAGAACTCAACAACCCACCATCATCTTCCATTGAGGCTTTCGACATTGGGCTGCGTAAAAACCTCCGCAGGTCCACTTCAAAATCTGTGAATTTGTTGAGTATTATTTTGTTAAAGTACTATGATCAGGTAATTAAGAAAGCTGAAACAAGTATCATCAACAACTTTATCACAAATCAATTTTAGAGAAGATATTGTATTTTTTTAACTTAAATTTTTACCTTCAATTTTGAGTGTAAAAGTGACTGAACAAAGAATAATTACATAAAATGGTTTTCAACACTTCCATATACATTGAACTACACGTAGTGGAAGCTCTTAGGAAATGTGTTATAAGTCGGGACAAAAAGCCCAAAAATTGTAACCATACACACACTCATGCATAAGATGTTTTTCTCAGGTAAAGAAAATGCCAAAGTAGTTACAATTTTAAAAAAGGGAAATCATCTTCATTCTTTAACCCATTACCAAACAATAAAGACATTTGACCAGTTTGTTGCAGCAATTTCTCCTTTTCCCTCAAAGTTTTCTGCCCTATCAGAAGATTATTTTTCAATTTCATCACGTTTTAAAACGCAATCTGCAAACTCTTTCGATTTGGGACAGTCGAAAATTTGGCATTTGGTAAAGGGTTAAGGCAAAAACCACTTTATACCTGGTTCAGTCCCATCAGAATCAGACTCTACGTAGCGACTTTTTGTTGAGGCTTTCCTGCGCACAGGAATGCTTGCAACACTCTCGACTAGGTTCAATCCTGTTGCTATCACTTCTATGCTCTCTGTATCGGGTTCCTTGGTCAACACAGGGGGCTCTGAAAATATGTTGGATGAGTGAGTTTGAAATAGACATCAAATCAATACCACATTTCTGATCATTTCTTTGTGTAAGACTATATAGATTGGGGAAAACCAAAATTTGTAACATTCCAACAATGGATAAAAATCATACAACTTTTGCAAGTAACCGGAGGGAGGGAATTTGTGTATAAACAATTGTAAAATTTCTCGATAAGGTTTATCTTTGACAAAAAGATAAATTCTGTCATTTGCAAGAAAACATCTTTTTGTCTAAAGGGTTTCTAAAATGATTTCTGCTTTGTTTATATGGGGTTTAATGCTGTGTTAACAATTTTTCAATTATGTTATGGCTTTTCTTGAATTACCAGTAATAGGCTATGGCTCTAAAATGTCTTTTCAAGGGACACTTCCATGCTACCAGAGGTTTCATGGATCAACAACCATAACAAAGAAATGACCATTCTGGCTCCTAAAAGCTCAGGCCGACAAAATAGAAGATCTGTATACCAAACTGTCAGATAAAGTACAATGCAAATTACAGCCATTTTAATTAAGACATAAGTATTATGCATTGTAAACATACCTATCAAGTAGGTTTTATTCCATGATTTACAAATAGAAATATAAAGAAAATATCTCGTTAAACTAAACAAGAGGTCTAGGAAAACAGCCATGCTTGACATTTCTAATAATTCTCAAAAAAAAAAAAATCAGAGTAAAAAGCCATAAAATATCAGGCATTCCATCCCAATAGACATTCCCTTGTGTTACAATGTTTTTTAAACAAGCACCTTTTCATAACAAGAGCTCGTTAAATTGTTGGTAATAGAGACAAACAAACCTATTTTAGGCAGTAAAGGGGATATTTGCCCACTGTCTGTATTGACCTCTGTTAAAACAGGTAGATCAGTGTTTGCCATATCCTTGGGAACAGTCTCAGCTGTTTCCTTGGTAACTGTTTCCTGAGATCCATCTGATTGGCTGAGAGAAAGTTCGAGGGCTTTCTGTAGTTCGCGCTCATATAGCTTCTCATCTAGCGTTGACCTTGACCTGCAGAAAAACAAACAAATAGTATGACTATGAGCTTACAGTGGAACTGTCATAAAAACATGATGGGATAGGATTGAGAGAATTTGGAAATTGGAAAATTGCATATATACATCAAATTTAAAATGAAACCACGTCTTCCCTCATACCGTCAGCACACAATCCAGAGATCAATGGGCCCAGTGATAATTTTTGGCCCAAAAAATCGCATAAAATTTCCCAGAAACTCATTATTTTCATTCATTTTAATCATTTTTCTATAGAAAAAACCATTGATTTTTAAGTTTTGGTAAAAAAAGCTCATTGATTTAATTTAGAAAAATATCACTGGTCATAATGGGTTCTATGTAATAGATGAGTGATACATATCTACTGGGACAAATATAAGACACTTGGTCCAATTTTTTAGATTAACTGTGTTTCTTTAACCAATATTTGAAATGAAATTTTTTGGCTTATCATATGCACAGAAAAAGTAAAACGGATCCAAGCAGCAAAGCATACTATTCATCCAGAGGAACAAGATAAACAAGGAAGACTGCCATAAAAAAAACAAAAAAATTTAACAGAGAAATGTTTATCATTGATATAAATTAGGCTTTTCATAAATGATTGTCAAAAGTTGCCTCTTAAAGTGGGATTTCATGAAGGCTATGCTTAAGAATGAAATGTATAACTCAACGTTATCGACTTTTAGACTAAGTCTTATGGTATTTGATTGCATGACTTTGATAGCATAAATAAAAAGATTGATGTCTGAAAAACCGTGGTAGGTAGGTATGGTAGATCTAGAAAACTATACTTCATGAATATGCAAAATTGTCACATGACAATAAAAATATATGCACAAGTCAGAAGCTGAATAAGAGCTGTGACAGTGAATCCACACTGTCATGCACACACATTTTCTATAAACTAGAATTAACAACAGTTGCATTTTTCCCGATTTATTTCATTTTCTTTCATATGGAACTCACAGACAGGTATTATAGATGTACTTCATGGATTGTAACTCCAAGCTTATAAAGAGCTTTCAAGAAAAATAATGGAACTCACTTTTTAGGCCTGGCCTCCTTATTTTGCTGTAATGATGAGTTTTCTTTGTTGTTTGATAATTTTTGCCTCTTAGGTACAGGTGGTGTAGACTCTTTGAAATCATCTATAAAGAGAAATAATTAATAAAACAAATACATGTAATGTTACACAAATAAAGCTCCTACTACCAAACTTGCCTTTAATGGCTGTTACAGAAGAGGTTCTGTGATTTGGCAAGTAGCAGGGACTATAATAGTGTGTGGAAACTGTGGTCCAGTGGTAGGTCCAGTGATCAGGTGGTTCCCAAGTTTGAATCCCAGCCAGATCATTGGATTTTTTTCTAAAAAAAAAAGCATCCAATATTGCTCCTCTGCACACAGGTGTATAAATGGGTATGTGTATAAACCAATGTGCAGTGGCTGCATTTGCACAATATATGTAAATATGTTGTAATAAGGTTTGGTTGAATGAAATAAACATGCGCCAACCAAATTTGCCAAACCGGGAAATATTTAGCCAGAATGAAAAAAGCATGAGCCCTGAATACAGGCTCTGAATACTTAAATACAAACCAATTTTACTACCATTGGCTATTCTACAGTGCATCTCAATCAACAGTTCAGCTCTTATCAATACAGTTTAACTTCCTTTACCAAACAGCAAATTTTCTACTGTCCCAAATTGAAAGAGTTTGCAGACGACATTTTAAAATGTGATGAAATTGGAAAGAAATCTTCTGAAAGAGTGAAAACATTGTGAGAAAAGGAGAAATTGTTTGTTACAAGCAATTTCTCCTTATCCCACAGTGTTTGTTCTCCAGAGTCTTCTGCATCAAAGTAGTAAAATGTCATTATTGTTTGGTAATGAGTTAAAAGAAATGCAATTTTGATTTCCAAGTCTCCTCACATCATTTTGTTAACAGCTTTGTAGTAAAGCAAGGCATCAGAGTTTTAAGAAAGGCTGAAATACAAACCATCCGAATCACCATCTGCAGCAAACTTTGAATAGTCAACAGACTTTCTTGCACTGAAAATAAAATATTTAATGTTTTTGACAAAATAAATGGAAATTTAAATTTAAAATACGAATTCATCAAGAGTTATCCTACTGACGATTTGTCTGATGGAATGTGCATGCCATTGCCTTAGCATACCAGGTCTTGGCATACCATTTCTGAACCTAAGCATACCAATGTATTGATCCAGTGTTTTTTTTTCTAGATTTTATCAATGGGATTTTTTTACCAAAACTTAAAAATAAATGTTTTTTTTTATAGAAAAATAATATAAATGAATGAAAGTAATGAGTTTTGCAGAAATTTTATGAGATTTTTTTGGGCCAAAAATTATCATTGTTGCTCCTTAGCGTTCCATACATAGATTATATAGGAAAACCATTTATTAGCCATTATGTATTGTTTTATGTGATAGATAAGAATTATGCGGTATTTTATCATCAAATATTGAAAACTGTATTAATACACATTTAAAAATCCTAGCGTTATATACATAATTGAACTGAAAACCAATATGTATACTGGTGTACCCTAATTCCGTGGTACTTAATGGTTACATGAAGCACAGAAAGGAAGGGGAGAACTTAGCTGTCAACATTAAGCTTTTCTAACATACTTAATTCCTCATTTACGATCTTCTCATCATAATTCTTAAATGGAGCACATATATGCTCTACCTAACGTAAATTAATTGGGTCACTAGCAGCCATTCCCATTTTTGAGGTCTTACCCTAATTCCGTGGTATTCAGGTCAAATACATTTTTTTAAATATCAGTCCAAAATAATTAGGGTGAAACATACTAGGAACGAATCCTGAAACAATTTGGTCGTGTCTGACCCAAGAATGGTGGAGAATTGCAGACGAACTCAACAATGTGAAAGGATTTGTTTAGGGTCTTAGATTTGAGTAAAAAGTGTGAAAATATCGGGGATTTTCGGAGCTCTGTGTAATGTGAGGATAATTTTATTGGAATGAATTGGTTTTATATCAGAAAAACATTCATTCTTGCTTCTTTGGAGTTCTTACATTGGGCTGCGAAAGTAGGTCAGGTCGGTGTGTTACTTTATGGCAGCAGTATGACATTATGCAAATACCACGGAATTAGGGATACCACGAGATTAGGGGAATTGACTATACATAATTGAACTGCAAAACCAATATTTTGAATTTGTTGTCCTGGAGCAAGTAAATAACCCCTTTGCTCAATCAACATTCAAATGCCCCATTGCTCAATTAACATTTAAATGTCGTTCTAACACACACCTTGGTTAATTATCTAGAATTGCTCAAACATTCAGTATTCATTCACCAAACTAACTGATAACTAACTGAGATTTAAATAGAAACACAAAGCTCATATTCATCTGGATTTAATAAGAAAACTATGACAACTGATGTTTTTTCACAATAAGTGAATTATCTTTTTACTTAACTATTTGTTTCATTGTAGGCGAAATCTATGTGAATCATGGGAAGGATAGTCATCTGGGTACGAAGCATTTCGGGTACTGATTCATCATTGAAATTAAACTTGTTTACAAACGTTAAACGCCTTATTAAAGCTAACGATGATTTGGAAAGCTTCGTCATAATTCTTACCGATTTGATTTTCTTTCAATCATTTTAAGGCCTTTGGAAACCAGCGGTTTTAAGGAATTCGTCTGTCATTATTTGTTTACAAATTTCCCTCCATGACTCCTAGCTTTATTTTCGGAAATCAACCCAAATTAAAATCTCACCTTTTAATAATTAAACAAGAAGCACAGTTTCAGTTATGATTGATCGATGAATACTCAAATATTGATCCAGAAAAGGTTAAAGGAATATCAGATTATTTTCATGTAAAATATTCGAGTCGGACAACAAATAGTTTCGAACTATCCGAAAGACTGCGATTTGACATAGGGAAATTTCCAAAACAACAACACGCGGTGTGGGAAAACATTTTGACAAATTCTTCTTCTTTTGATTGTCTGTAGCGAAAACGCGTAAGTTGTTGTTGTTATTTATTGCTTAAGTACGTTTAAATGAAACGTGTTTGTACCCCTCTTTTTGCTACCTGGGCAAAGACAGAAAGAGATACAGTCAACTCGACAGTTCCGGATCACTAATAGATAAAAGATCGTTTTTTCTTGTATTAACCAATTTACTGTAGAAATCAACATATGAATTTAAAGAAAAATTCTTCCTTTGTCTATTCATACCAATGATTTACCGCTTTTATTTACCATTTTTCAGTTTTTGAAGAAAACAAGATCGGGGTCATCGCGACAGTTTCGGATCAAATGTGACAGTTCCGAATCACGTTAATTGTCATATCATTTATTGTAAAAAGGGTTAACTTCACAAAGAGACAATTAGAACAGAAAATAATATCATCAATTTATACTTTATTTTCATCAAACACATGCCTTGTGCGATTTCCCTTTAAAGAATCATTTTACTTTTTCCTTTTAAGAGCATACGAAAATGACCGGAAGAAATGTTGAGACGACCCCTATAAATCAAAGAGGTGATCCGAAACTGTCGAGTTCACCTGCCTTCACTCATCATGCAATTATACAATTCCAGACCCGTTTTAGCGTGAAAGTTTTACATAAATACATTCTATTATAATTCTTCTTACAAATGATATCAAGGTTGAGTGCACTTTATCTTTTTGAATGAGCGTCTAAATCGCCGAAAAAAAATATCGTTGAAATTAGGTCAACTTCCGGTGACTTGTCTCGGTCTTAATTAACTGTTCCAAATTGATTCTGATCGCTTTACCAGAAGTGGAAATGTTATCCTGGTTTTGTCAAGAGCTAATTGAATATGCTAAATGACTGTTAAGTTTTAAAGGCCAGAGTTTCTGCACATTCATAGAAATTTGACAACAAACATAAGATGATCCGGAACTGTCGATGATCCGAAATTGTCGAGTTGACTGTACCTACTTTCTCAACAACGCACAGCTTCACTCTGTATCACCTGTCAAGTATGATTTACCACTGCCACCATTGAAGTAAAATTGAGAGGAACAAGTGAAAAGCTCAAACACACAATTGCCTTAACATTAGAATGACGCTCTATCAATTAAGCTAATCAGACAGCTGGTAACATTGTACATTTCATTGAAACACCAGGCTGCTTCTTCACCATCGTCTAATAGCTCGCATTGTTACCCCCACCAAGACTATCAGCAAATACATGCAGATCATAAAAAGTTGATAGTCATACTAATTCCATGATTTTCCATGGAACAGATATGATAAGTCTTAAGTTAAAAAGTCATTTTCTTGTTTCGCTATGATTTTGACGCGGATTTGGCTGTATTTAGGTGCTCTTGTTGTTAGTTTCTTGAGCTGTAAGGTCAGTTGTGTGGTGAAATGGGAGAACTTGTAACCTTGGGGTCCCAGGTTCAAGCCCAAGGGCACCTTGTTCAGTGGGAGTGTCCTTTAGCAAGACACCTTAGAGCCCAAGCCTAGTACAGGTAAACCGTTAATCTATGGAATGTTGTAAGATAACTGAAAAGTTGTTGATGCTGTTAAATTCTCAAGAAATAACAAAAGCAATTGAAAAGCCAGTTTATTGCTACTTTAGATGCTGCAAATACTGCAATACAGCTAGAAACAACAAACATATCATTGAAACATACTCTGGTTTTGACTTCCAATACTTTGATAGTAAACTGTAAATTCTACAGAGTATGCATACTTTAAAGGTTTTATCAGTTTTTATATAAATTATTACAGTTTTAAGATTTATTATCGCCCTTTCTTCTCTTATTACATTTTTAAATGATAAAGATTGATTAACTTACATTTCAGAAAATGGCAAAAAGTCTTCGAAGTAAATGGAAGCGAAAGATGAGGAATGAGAGAAGAGAAAAGTTTGGAAAGAAGGAGTTGGAGCGACTCAAGGAAATGGTTCAGAAATCAGAGAAGTCAGGGGATACCGAAATGAAAAAACTATACATTGGTAAGGACATCTTTCTTGACCGAAGCAAGGAACAGGTGTTGAGTTTGTTGTTGTTCTGTATATGTTAACAAAAATCATCTTAGAAGATGTCTTTTACTGATATTTAAGAGATATTGGACATTTAGTGACTGCAACAGAATCAAACCTTACTGATAATTTGTAAAACAGTCCATGGTTTTTTTTAAGGGACCACTTTTAAATAGTGCATGGGCAGTGATTAAGACTTTGGATATCTTGATACAGGCCACTAGTCATTCAGAGAGCTTTTATAAATGGCTTGTCTCTGTATTCAGAGCTTAGTTGTCATACACACCTCCTTTAACTATGGATGCTTTTAACAAGATTGACCGTATTTGTAATTAGCGAGTAATTTCTCCTTTTCCCACAATCAAACATTTCCTGTAATTGAGATGTACTTAACTATGGAGATATATATTGCATGTCATAATTGGAAAAATAATTACAATGAACCAGTGTTCGACTTTGCGTCCTTCCTATTTATCTACAATTGGTATAAGTTCTAGTTATATGTTCGGGAAGCAGAATCAATGCTGATTAATATAATTTTTAAGAACTTGCTTCACAATTGATGGAGAATAGTTAAACAATGAACCAGTAGGGGATTGATAGTATGATGCATCACATTTGTAACTCAAGATCTTGTAGTATAGACAGAGCTTTTTACGCTGTTATAAAAGGGCATTTTTAAATGGCACCATCCCTATCCAAATTTGCTTTTAAAGCAAGCAGTTTTTCCCAAGTTTCATTTGAATAAGTTATACAGCTTTTTGGTTTCCAAATTCAGCAATTCTAGCCATAACATTTCCCAAATCAACAGATTAAAGCTTCTTCCGAGTTTGTTGTGCTCAATGAAGTACTTCACTTAGATAATCCTTAGATATGTAATCCTCCATTATTCTTCCTTTTTTTGCAGTAAAAACCTCAGATGAAATCAGGAAAATGAAAGGTAAGCTCTTCAACTTTCATTTACGATTAATCATGGTTTTCATTTATGTTTTTTTTATCATTGGTGAAAAAATTCAAGTTTTGTTTTTTCAAAAATTATTTGCCAAATTTAAACAGAAATACAGCTTATTTAATGTCCGTGGTTTTTTCTTTATTCTTATTGGATGAAATAGGGTTTTAATGTATTTTTAATTTTCTTCATTATTTAATTTATAAACAATTGTGGATAATTTACCAGTAACACAAGGATACAGTTTCTTGCCAAAAAATAATACTCTACAGTGAAAGGTTAGGAAATAATCCTTTACCAAATAAATAATTGACAGTGAAATAATTTACAGCCACTGAGAATCAACATAGGTCGTTGGGTATCAAATCCCTGACCTTAACCTTTAAGAAAATGCTTATTTTAAAGTTAAGGGTTTATAGCAAACCTATGGTAATAAATTTTTTAAGGCCTTATGATAGTATTTGACACATAACCACCGTATGCAATATTTTTGCATCTTGTGCTAGACAACTTTCAAAAAGCATTGTGGCAAAAGGAGAAATTGCTTGTCACAAGCAATTTCTCCTTTTGCCACAATGCTTTTTCAATCTTTTCACACATCACAACAGCAGAACTAAAAGGTTTTCCACATGTTAAAGCTTTTTCTTAAGCTGTCTGCTTTGAGTAAAAAAAAAAAAAATCAAGTGCAGGTGGTAAAGAGTAAACGGAACAGTTTGCTGTGTCATTGATGTATTCCAATTTCGAATTCGCAGGTAAAAACATCGACCCAAAGACCATGCGAGATAAGAACGGTACATTTCCAGCATGGATGCACCCCAGAAAGGCACGTCAAATTACCAAGAGGGGAAACAGAGAAAAGAAAAGGGATAGTAAAAAGAAGGGCAAAAAGGGAAAGAAGTGACCTGTGGAAATAAAACACTGACACACTGTGATAGATTTATGTGTGTGAATAAAGAATATTTGTGTGAATTGCTAAATTTGTGTGAATTGCTAAATGCAAGCTAGGAACTTCAAGATGCTCTTGATTTATTTTCTCACTTTTAAAACACACATATTAGAAGCCATTTTTGTGAAATGAGTAATTCATACTCAAAAGAAGGTATTGCGCATCTTGAGTGATTTTTTTTTGTCACAATGGTTTCTAAAGTCATCTTCAATAGAAAAATGGGGGGGGGGGGAGTATTTTTGAGAGACAAGCTTACTGTTCTTTATTTAATGTTCATTTCAGCTATCTTTGGAAAGGAAGCTGTACTGATTTACACATGTATAAATATTAGTGTGCAGATGCTCTCAATTTGTTCTAGAATTGTAACCCAGGGGTCCCGAGTTCAAGGCCTGCTTACACCTCTTGCTTTGTGGGTTGTCCTTGGGAAAGAATCTTCAGAGGCTAAGGCTAGCAAGCACATGTACCAGTGAATCCAAGAAAGATGTAATATAGCATGAAGAAATGTGTACATGGAGTCAAACCACATACAAACAACTTTTTAGATTGACTTGAGAAAAGAGCCACGGCTAGTGATAAAACACTATTTTCCAACGTGATTTAACAGTGGAATATCGCAATTGAAATAATCATCTCCAAACTCGTTGCTTCTCTTTGAAGAATTCAAGAATACACACCAACTTTAACTTAAAAGGGTCTGACTGGCTACAGGTTATACAGTTTATTTCTGTTCAGCTAGCTTTCTGTGGGCCAAGGATGATGGTTCATTTATGTGTTCCAAGATTTGAAATCTTAAAGATATTAAAACATTAAAAGCTTTTTATGTATTTCGATCCTTTTTTCCTTGTGGTTGTTGTTTGAGACTGTGAAAATGAATGTCCCCAATCAAGCTTATCTTCATGGCATTGGGAGAAAGAAAAATACTTTGTACAGGGTTCGATACTAACTTTGTCCTGAGATCCAACATAAATAGCTGAATGTTGAGAAGAAATATTGCAAAACAACAGTTCATTTGAATCATCTTTTCGAGTTCCCCCCATTTACTGGTCACATGGCAAACTTGTACTTTTGTTGAAGATGTCTGTGTCAACGAACCTTGACTTGGGCAAATAATTTCCTTATGGCATTTGGTAAAACCTTACCATCCTGTCCTGTTCATTGCGGAGTGTTCTTGGGCAAAACACAATTTCATAGCATGGACCTGCTTAATGTCCAAGGAAAATCCAACAATGAATAAAGCAGTTACTGTTGTGGCCAGCTAGAATAATTCATTCAGTTCTCTTGGACAAGGTTAGTTGGAATGTGGATATGTACCTTTTTAACATTATTATATTGTGACTGAGCGCACTTATCCACGCTTCTGGCATTTCCTGATGACTACTACACAGTATTCTTTCTAAGCACATGTTTAGTTCCCCATGTAAAAAACAATCAGTGGAAGTGTCATTAAAATTGTATTCGTTTGACATTGTCAAACACCAGAGAGAATAATTGATAAAGCTGGGTCTTTGACTGGGGACTCGTGTGTCCAAGTTAAACATGCATCCGACTGAGCTGAAAGACAAAGTTATGTGACTGAACCCAGAATTTATGACAAACAGATTAAAAGAAAAGCAACACAATTGCTGTTTATTATGGCAAATACTAAGTGATATTTTTGTGTAAAAATATGTAAAATCATTGTGATTGAAGAGATTATTAATACAAGAATTTTTATTTTTGTCATGTTAATCAATACACCTTGCGGAATTTAAATCCTTTTGCAAAGGGAGGGATTGCTCATGATCAGGAAAATATCTTCCGTCATAATTGTCAAATATAATTAATCAATGATAAATATTTAGAGAATAAATAATTTAAATTTCATTTCCCATTTCAAATGTTCGCTGCAATCTACACATTCTATGAAAGAAACTATGCTTGTGCAGCTGCTGTCTGTATCAAATTTTGTAGACGCTCCATGTCTGCCTCCGAGTATTTAGGAGTGAGAATCACATTGTCGTAATCAAAGTCCTGGTCCAAAACGAATGGTTCTACTTCATCGCTGTGTGTCTAGAAATAAAAGAAATACAAAAACTTGATCATTTCGTCCAATCATTGCAAGAGTTGAGGGTTCAGAAAAAGAAACAGAATATTAGTTTTTTTCAGATTTTATCATTTAATTATCAAGGTAGACTGTGAGGAATTCCATGCTCAAGGCATTTCTGTGTAGGGACTGCACAATATACCATCAAAGAAACTGACGACTTCCTTTGATGTGGGACTCTTTTGCCTAATGATATAGAGTACAGAATTTAGTCACCTAGCCCCTCTCAGTACAGGAAGATTAATGACTGGTAGTCTTCCGGCTGACATAGTGCCAACCCTTCAGACGTAATAGGCATTTTAGGGGTAAGGGGTCTTTCTCCTTCCATGATGAAACTGGCATCACACTCCTTTATAAGAAATCGTTTATGATTGGGTAATGGGTTACAGTGAAATCTATCTAATATGACCACACTAAAGGAACTTTGAAAATCTGCTCTTTGTAATAAAATGGTCTTAGTTTTGAATTTATAACATGATAAAAATCATTATGTTTGTGACTAATTATTGAGGGTATAATGCAAGTCTATAGCAAGTCCTTCATATTTGTGAAGGACTTGGCATAGTCTTGCAATGTCCCCTCAAAAGGGTGTTAAAGTGAGATGGTCTTTTCTATGAGATGGCCTTTTTTAAGAGGTGGTCTTAAATAATTGTTTTACAGTACTCACATGTTCAGTATCACCAGGACTAGTGACTGGAGAATCATCTTTTGGGTCCTTGTACACAACCTTGAACTCTAAAAGTCGATCATTCTTTTGTTGCGTTAATGGTTCTTCTGAAACTATCTCTCCTGGGAATATTGTTTTAGAAACATTCACAGATTCTTCTCTTGTCTCTGTACATGTCCCTTCAAAATCACTCTGATCCTCACTCAAATTGCCCTCAGAGTCCATGACCATTCTTGTTTTGGGTTTGGATGGTAAAGTGTCATCTGATTTGGTTATTTCATCAAGATCTTCATGTTTCATGACCACTGCCACATTTGTCTCATGCGAATTGTCTACTAATGCTAGAGCTGCCTCATCACCATCTTCACTGAAGTCTACAACCTCAGCTTGGGCTTTCTTCTTTATAAATGTGTCTATACTATTTTCAGAGGATGCATTTGTCCTTTCTGCTAGTTTTTGTCCTTTTTGAGAGTTTTCCTCGTTTTGTAAATCGGCCAAAAAATTCATTAAGAGTTTGTCAGTGTCTGACTCGTCTAATGTTGGTTTGTCTTCCAAAGTATTTTTACTTGTTCCACTCTTGGGGTTTGAACTTGCTTGACTGGAAATTCGGCTGTTGTCTGTTAAATAAAGATGTTGAAAGATCAATACACTTCATGAGGGGCAATCTCCTGACTTCCTTGCAAACAGTTAAATGGTTCTATCGATGTGCTTGACTCAATCATAAAAGCTATTTGAACACTTCACCTTTTCCATAATTTGACAATAAGTCATGAAGACATGAATAAAGACCTATTCAAAGATAATAGCATCTCTACAAAAGAATCACTTCTTTAAGCAATAGTGTTCATTGGAATGACAAGAATAATCTTCGCAAAACTGTATTTACCTTTTTGAAATTGAAAACATTGACTGAAAAACAATCTTCAGTTTACCAATATTATGAATTCCATCCCCAAAGGCATTTAAAATCAATTGTTTAACAGGTTCAAGGCTTTGTATAGATTGCATCTTGATTTTCTATTCTTCAATCTTCCCCAGTTAAGGTAACATACTTTAAATGAAGATATTGTAAGAAAACCACTTCCAAATGAGAAAGTTCTCCTTTTCATTATTTTTTTTTTTCCAAAATTGTTATCCACTTAAAAACATCAGACTGAGGGTCATATATAAACAGTAAAACATTCACAACTTTATATGCATGTACTAAACACACTATACCTTCACCAAAGCTTGCTATATAGGTGTCCTCCTGGCTCAAACTGCCGTCTGTGTCGTCTATGAAGTTGTCAACCTTTATAAATAAGAGACCAGTTGAGTTATGTATGTGTTTTGGAAAAGGTTTGAGAAAAAAGAAATGCCTTAACCCTTAGTTTGACCCCTTACTTAATTGTATATGACTATACAGCAGCTTTTGCAAGAGGTTTTTTGTACAATATATTGTAACAGAAGGAATAATATCTTGTAGCTTACAAATTCCCCTTTGGTCTCAGTGGATTTACCTAAGCTCAAAAAGAAATTGTGACTTTAATGACATATAAATGTCAGATGTTTCCTTTCATTGGGACTAGACCTAAATTTTCATATAAAGGAATGGGCTTAAAATATTCATTTCTAATAACTTAGAGTACAACAAACAGGATGACATAGTATGCAAAGTGACAATTGCATTAGACTGAAAACTTTTAAAGAGCTTTGCGAGTTCTTTCAAATAAGTTACATCCTAGTGACTATTATTTCAAGGTATTTAAAAAGATGGAAGTTAAATGTTCAAGAAATCACTTTGGTGGGAAGAGAAATTCTCTTGAAAAGCAGTTTATCTTTTTCGTTCCCAATGGTTTCTACACATTTTCACAAAAAAACTGTTATTATCAAAGTTTTAAGTTACTGTCTGCTGACAATATATTCATTCATGTATATAAAATGAGGTGATGGACTTAAAGAATGATCTGTAATGAACACTTGCCTTTAAACTTGATCCCACTTTTATAACTCTGGCAGTTCCCAACCGCCCTTCTACACTTCCAGTTTCTAAAGTCTGAAGAAAACAAAAACAAAAGAACTTGAGATGACTCAAAAGAAAATCAAAATTAGAAGCAAGAAGTTTCTCTGTACATATCCATTGTCTTCCATTTCCTTTGAAACTTGTTAAAGCAAAATTGTAAAGATTGCATATGTAGTTGATAAAATTAATTTAATCCACTACTTTAAAGGCAATTATCAAAGGCCCTAAATGACCTTAGACGCTTATACTCAACTAAACACAATTCATTCATTTATAACTCTCTTCACCCTATATTACGGGTACAATTCATTCATTTATTACTCTCTTCACCTTATATTACGGGTACAATTCATTTATTTATAACTCTCTTCACCCTATTTTACGGGTATGATTCATTCATTTATTACTCTCTTCACCCTATATTACGGGTAGTCATAAGGGTTTATCTTGCCGAGATAATTGTAGCACACACTGAAAACAGGATTTACATCAAAGATTTTAGTATTCAAAATCAGGGGTGATAAAACCAATTGTACATATTACCCAGCTTGCATGTTTCCAGCTTGTCCAAAGGCCATAACGGGCAAGTGAACTTTTACTGAAATATTCTATTAAAGCCATTATACAGACAAGTGCAGAAACAATTTCAGTGATAATTTTTGGCCCAAAAAATCTCATAAAATTTCCCCAAAACTCATTACATTCTTCCATTTTAATCATTTTTCTATAGAAAAACCCATTGATTTTTAAGTTTTGGTAAAAAAAGCCCATTGATTTAATTTAGAAAAAAATCACTGCAATTTAGCATTAACAGGCAAGTTAATCAAAATCGGATTTTGCAACCCTGAAAATACTCTGAAACATATCCATATCTCAACCTCTGTTGAGCATTACCTCCTCCTCAATGCCATCAGCATCCACTTTATTCGCCTCATCTATGGGCTTAATCTTAATCTTCTGATTGGTCCCAATTGGCAACGCAGCAGATGGTCGAGATGCTTGACCTTTAGACAGAATGCTGGCCATTATTTCCTTCATGTCCCCGGGATTCATTTTCTTGCTTTGTACCATCTGTGAAGGCTTCTCAATATCAGCTGTAAAAGAGATAGTTCAAGATTAGTGTAACAATTGCAGAATGTTTACAAATGAGGGGATTTAATGCATTGTTATAGAGAACATGCAGGTATATAAGGAGACAACACACAGCTGATCAGTGGGCAATAGTGTTTTTCACTGATCAGATGTAGTTAAGTCTTTGTTTGTTTAATTTGTTTTACATTGATTGTGACAAGATGTTTGAAGCTTATCACTCTCGATGACTGCTTCCTGGATAATACATAGTACTTGCACCAATATGTGGGTTAGTCCCAGCAATTTTCACCTCGCTTAATGGGGATTTGAACCCGGGAGTCCAGGACCCTCAGTACAAGAGGCTGGCGCTCTACCACTATACCATTGTCGCCCACAACATTTAGAGGTATTATTGGACAGTTTGTAACCATTTCCCCATATGTGAACTTGTGACAACTAGTAGACAACAAAATGTGTGATGGGAAAAAAACATTGTGATATTGGGTAAAGACTAGAAACCATTGTGACAAAAGGACGAATTTGCTTAGAATGAACAACCTATTTCTTTTTTCTCACAGTGATTTCTGTAGACTTCTGCAGGAGGTGAGTCAAAGCAAGGAATGATGGAGGAAGGAGTTTAAAAGCCACAAACTATTTCTCCTTTAGTCACAATGGTTTCCTCTTGAAATTATCAACAAACTCTTGTAAACCTATTCTAGATTTCTGGTCTCGAAGGCTATTGCTAAATGGACTGACGTCTTCAAAGCAAGATTAATGTCCAAGTGTTGAAAAAAGCTTTGTTTACAGCTCTTTATTGAGACTATTGTAAAACCATTCCATTAAATGAATGATGACTATGTTGTTAACACGGCTATAATGTTACCAATTCCATCCCATCACTAATCAAACTGTAACGTCCTATGAACGTTTATGCAAATTAGGAGCCTAATGCATTGTTTGAGAGAACATGCTGGTATATATATAAAGACAACACTACCAATCAGTGAACGACAGTGTTTTTCACTGATCGGATGTGTTTGTGTCTTTGAGAGGTTCATTTGCTCGGTTCGTTACAAAAACATAATGAGGCCAAAAGTTGAAAGACTTAACCTAACATATCAATCAACACTTACTAATCATAATGTACAAACCTTTGTTAAGGGATGTGAATGAATTAAGGAGATCTTCCCTACTCTGCTCCATGTTCTTCAGAGCTTTTTCTATTGCCATTATGGCTGTCTCTTCTCGAACGTTTCTTCTGTTGTCTTCAGACGGGGTAGGACTTGGTCGCTCCGACATATTGTGAATAGATCTGTTGGTGTAAATCAAAAGTTTCTCTGTAAATGTTTGTTTCATCTTCCATTGAATAATGTATAAAACTGCTGTTGCATCCAAATTCAAATAAACTACAGACACAAAATATAAAGTATTTTTAAGACTGTGATTCTTTGAAGGAACCACTGTGCAAAACTGAGAAATTCCAATTGTTGTCTCAACCATTTCTGAGGCCACAATATTTATGATGTGTGTTTAAATAAGAACGACATGCTTCGGCTATTTTGTTTCATGTTTGAATGTGACATATTTCCAGAATACCAAATAATCAAAAGGCCTTACGTGTACAGAAATAAATGAAATAGACATAGACTGTCACAAGTTCGTGCTTGGCGTTCTTCACAACCAACGAGTTGTTTACATCGCAAAGGACAGATAAACTTCGCAGAGGATAGATTTACTCAGTGAACATTCGTACCCAGGTTGTTTCGCTACCACGTTAAAATGCTAAAACTTTCCCCAAAGTTACAATTTCCATTAGTCAAACACATTTGACGCGATCGGGAAATATTGATAGTTCTTTTGCATTAGATTTCCCCATCAGAAAATAAAAGGCAATCTTTAAGTCGAATTAGTTTGACTACAATCCACATACACTCAACAAGACGATTACTTATCTGCTGATGAAAAACACAGAACATGTGTGCAAAATCTTGCAAAGGCTGTTTATGTTGTCTTCATCATCTATTACTGTATAACATACGATCAGGAACGGGATGATATCTTTCTCAGTGTTTATTTTGTAATTTTTGTTTTCCTTTTGTCATAATTTCTTGTGTTTGTATTGTACTTAGTTTGTATTTGGTCATGCCTTTCCATGTTTGTAGTGTGGTGTTGCTGTTTTCTTTGAACCATCTTCCCTTGTTTGTGTTGTTTTTACTTTGTTTTCCTATCCATGCTTGATTTTGAGTCGTTTGTTTTAGTACATTCCATTCCAATCTACCTTTGTTTATGCTGTTTGGTTTGTTTAGAGCACAATATTTCTTTGTTTGTGCTGTGTTTGTTTTTGCATCACCTCCCTTTGTTGGTGTTGTGTTTTCAATCCTATCTTCCCTTGTTTGTGCTGAATTTAATTTGTTTAAAGCACAAATTTCCTTGCATTTGCTGTGTTTGTCTTTGCAACATCTTCCATTGTTTGTGGTGTGCCTCCAGTCCCATCTTTATCTTGTTTATTCTGTGTTTTGTTTAAGCCTAATGCTTCCTTGTTTGTGCTGTGTCTTAGATCTGATCTTCCCTTATTTTTGCAACATCTCCCCTATTTGTGCTTTGTCTTTGGTTCAATCGTTCCTATTTTTGTGCTGTGTTTGGATTGTTTTGAGCTGAATCTTTCCCTTTTTGTGCTGTGTTTGGATTGTTTTGAGCTGAATCTTTCCTTATTTGTGCTGTGTTTGTTTATTGATTATTTTTCCTTGTTGTACTGTGTTTGAACCCAATCTTTCCTTGTTTGTACTGTGTTTGTTTTTGCATAACATTCCTTTCTGTGCTGTGTTTACAGCCCAATCTTCCCTTTTTTGTGCTGTGTAGGGTTTGTTTTGAGCCAAATCATTCCTTGTTGTGATGTGTTTGTTTTCACATCATCTTCCTGTGTTAATGTTGTGTTTTCAACCACATCTTCTCTTGTTTTGTGTTATGTTTGAATAGTTTTGAGCCAAATCTGTTCTTGTTTGTGCTGTGAATTTTCTTTGGCATCCTTTTCTCTTGTTGTGGTGTGTTTTCAGTCCTATCTCTCCTTATTTTGGCAGTGTTTGGTTTGTTTTGAGCGAGAATTTGTGCATGTTTGTGTTGTGTTTTGTTTGCTTTAAGCACAATGTTTCCTTGTTTGTGCTGTCTTATCTGTTGCACCATCATTCCGTGTTTGAACTGTGTTTTTTAGGGTTGAGCCAAATTTTCCATTCTTTTGCTGTAAATGCTTTGTGTTGAATATTGTCAACCTTTGTTTGTATTGTGTTTGGTTTTCAGATTTTCTAAAGTGTCTGTCAAGGACAATTATTGACCAATACAATTACACTATATGAAGTATTGGGTGGAAACCATTGATAAATGAGAAATTGCTTGCCATTGGCAAAGTCTTATTTCGCAACATGGATTTCTTAAATCTTCAGAATAGTTGTATGAAGAAAAAGGGTAAAACCTGTAGCCCATGATGATTTTAATCTGTATAATATTGGTTTTACATCGCATCAACATTGTATCAGTTATGTTGCATTGCCCAGCTTGTAACGATGGAGGAAGTACCAAAACTTGAATGCATACAAAGGCTGGTCAAACTGGGTATAACCATCTGCATTCCTTAAGTTAACAAGGAATTTACATCAAATGAAAATCCAAATGCCACCCCTAGGTTTTAAACCCACAGAGAGATGGGCCATGTGATTTCAAGTTATGTACTACAAACCACTTGGCCAGACTTGGCAGAATGTTTATACTAGAATCTCATGGCTTACTACACAGCTAAACCCACTGCCAAACTAGCCTATGCCTGAGTGAGTGGTATAACTCTTCTAATTCTTAGAATAGTCAAGCTAAAAAGGAACATTCTTTATCAAGAGCTCAATGCAAGACTATAGTAAGTCCATCATAAATGCAAAGCACTTATTATTGTACTGTATCAAGTCCTCAATATAAGGTATTTAGAAATCTTTGTGTCTAAATCAGAAATTTCAGGGGAGTTTGGGTAAGCTTTTTCCACAATTGGTTTTAAAGAGTCATTTGCTATAGGTGCTTCAAAACAAAAATACATGACGAAAATGATTTGTAAAAGCTATATGATAAAAGAAGAAATTCCTGAAAAAGGATATTTCTCTTAACTTTAATTTCAAATGTACTTAATCTTTTGAATTAACTTCCAAATATAAAGTGAACATGAAAAGGGGTAAAAATCAAAGTAGAAAGGGAACGCATTCTTAGAAAAGCAAAAATGAACACAGAGCACCAAGAAACAGCCAGTCTAAATACATTATTGGTTAAATACATGTATTGCACTGCCAGAATATATCAAGATCTAGTTCACCAGAAGATTATTTCTGACATTAAACAACTTGATCTTGTATTTAGTATCAAATTATTATCACTTTTGGGGTCCTATCTGATAAATTAATTACCATACACAGCAGACATCCTTGAATTCTTTAGTCAGGAAAACATTCAGATAAAAGATTATATGCTCTTAAATTCACACATAACGAGCAAATATGCCTTTCCCTCAGTGTTTTTCAAACATCATCTCCTTCCACTTCCAAGTGCAGATTTTATTTTAAGGCCATGAAATGTTAAAAATAGCTTTCTTGTTTTCATTTCTCGTCATTATTATTCACTTATTTTTTCTTGCCTACTTTTTCCTTAGTTTGTTCACAGTTTTTCTCAAACTCCTCTAGTCTATCTATAATTGTTTCATAGCGTGCCCCTTCCTGTAGTCTCTCCATGACATCTATGAGTCCTGGACCGCCACCCATGAATGATGTGAGATGCGAGACACTGTAACCGACTCTATGATCAGTAATCCGATCCTGAACGAAATTGTAAGTCCGAATCTTCTCATTACGGTCCTTATTACCCACTTGGATTTTTCTCTTCGAATCCGCGGTGCTAGTCTGGTCCTTCAACTGTTGTTCATATAACCTGCAAGGAAGAAGGTGATGGGAGTATGATTGAGATGGATAACTTTTGCAGTTTTATATTCAAGCTGAAATAGTAATTAAGTTTATATGGCTGGCACTTTACTAGTGATAAAACAGCAAGTGAAATTGTAAATGATATCAACAGAAACATTGATGGTATGAATTGTATAATTGTAAAAGGAAACATACATATATATTATATTAATTCAAGTTTATCCAGACTAAAAGCACTGAGTACATGGGTCTCCTATTCTGTTTGTTTCTAAAATCTTTAACAAAATAACAAAATAAGCAAAATGGTCACCCCCAAGAAAGGACATCTGTTCAGTTAAAACGACTGTCTGTCACCGAATAATCATGACATCTTTTTGTATACATGTACATGTATACATACCTTTCCTCTACTTTCTTTCATTTGCAAAATTGTTCTAAAAAAATCATCAAGCATATCTTTCAGAAAAACAAATTGTGACTCTTAGCATCTTGGCCTGTTGAAAATTTACATGTAGGCAACTCTTGTAGAAGGACATGTTGATTTCCCACAGCTTTCAACAATGTAACAAATAAAGCAGAGACTTCTCAAAATACATAATAGCTTCAATTAGGTGAAAATATTGTCACACATGGAATTGTTATTATGCCTTTTTATAAACACACCGTTCCTCTACAACAATATATACACAGGCTATAGTCATATGATTATTCATTCTTCAACCATTGGCTAAAACTAATTAGTAAAACTAAAATAGGCAATTATGATGCCTGTTCATACATACTTACTCTCTACAATTGTCTTAAAATAGGCTATGCCATTTCAATATTCATTCTACAACCATTAGTTTAAACAACTTAGTATCCAATGCAAATTAAAAAATTGGATGTTTATTCCTTCTGGGTCTAACACAGTTTTAACCATGACTGCTTACTTATTGGTGCTTTACGGAGGTTGTCTAATGCAGAAGCTAAGCAGCTTAACCATCACAATGGTTCTCTTTAAAACATTGATTAATTATACTTTGGAGCAACACTATTTTCACCAGTATTTCAGTATAATTGCATCAACCAGTACACTTATCTATGCTCTATGTGTGTCTTATCCATTGCTCAACAATATTCCTTCGAAGATGTTGACTGCATTTCCACATGATCATAATTAATCGATGGTGAGATATCAATAGTTGAAATGACTTCATTGAGTATCACAAAGAATATTGGCAAAACTGGGTCTAGAACTCAGGACCCTTGTTTTCCAAGTAGGACATGCTAATTACAATGCTAAGAGGCTTGGCTAAAACTAGGGAAGCAAACAATATTGAAATAAAAAAAATCTTGAAATATCCATTTAACAAACTACATAGACTAAAAATGCAATTTACCTTGATTTTAACTTTTTCATTGCCAGCCGCTGATTTTCCACATTTGATCTTGATTCCTGGCATTCAATGACCATTCCTGTAAAAGAAGATTTGAATTTCAATTTTTGCCCTTTTTTGCAAAGGTATTTCAGTAATATCAAGGGGATCAGTGCCTCTATCCATGTTTGAACCGTTTCCTTTAGAAGACTGCTAAACAGGTCATTGAAAGCTGCCTTACAAACATATAAGGGATCAGTGTAGTTTAGGACATATGATGTCACACTCACTTTATCAAATGTTCAGGTCTCAAACTCAGAACAACTTGATTTCAGCATAACATGCTTACAACTGAGCTATTTCATTTGTGATTTAACTCTTTCTCAGCAATTTTCAGTTGTGTTACGACATTAAGAAAGGTCACATAGCCAAGAGATTAGTCACTCAACATGAAATCACTGGGCATCTTTCACTCTGGGTTTGATTCCCAAAACTGATCATTTTAGTTTTTCATGAGATGTGATTGGTCATGCTGACTTACAAAATGTTTAAAATTCTACCAGCTTGACCTTAATCTTATGGATCCTGTATGGCCCAGTGGTTAAGATGATGTTCTAAGAATACTGAGACCCAGGTTGGAGCCTCATCGGTGCCTCTGATTTCTTGAAGGCGTCCTTTTGTATGGTGTTCAACACTGTATCAACAATTTTCAGTAATGTCGCAAGACATTTTAGAGCCCTAGCCTAGTACTGGTAAATCCAGGAAAGCCGTAACATAAGGGAATAAAAGTTGACACGGCATGAAACATTGAAACCCAATTTAAACTTGCCTTTATAGGCAGTCAAATTAATGACTTTCCTCCAACAAACATCAATGGTAATACTAGATAGCAGAAACATTGTTGAGTAGTGTAAAATCAAAATTTAACCAAACAAACTGTAGTTGTCTGTAGTTATTCTAGAGTCAGTACTATGTAATATACCCAAGGATCATTACAAACTCTAATGGACCAAACAATCACAGAGAGAGAGAGAATGAAAAACATAAAGCTACAGTTTGTTTACCTGTAGGTATATGCACTAATCTAACTGCTGTATTCACTTTGTTTACATTCTGACCCCCAGGGCCTGAAGATTTCATGAACTCCACCTTAAGATCTTTCTTATTCAGCTCTATGTCAATCTGCAATAGAAGAAAATAGAGTCTTGTATATAGAAATTCATATAACAAGAGAAAAAAGCAAGACTTACAGACTTATAATAATATCACTAAACCCATTGTATAATGTATTCATATTTTCTTCTTGCTTTGAGACTACTTCTTTCCCTTTTCTTAAATAACTTTGGCAAACATGTCACTGCATTTTTCTTACCTATACTCTGTATTGAAACACTTATAGTAAATAACTTATGAAAGATTTTCAACAAAAAGAGAAAATAAATGGAGTTTGCTGTAACAGCAAGGGAAGTAATCAGCGTAATAAAAAGTATTAAGTAGAACCTCTGTAATTGGTCTTTGATATTCTTTAATGAAAATGACAGAAATGTCTCAAAATTCTTCAGACACTGCTACAAACTATGTGAGCGAAAAAATGTGCAAAATAAAATATCAGGCATATGACTAGACAGGTTCTTCCTTATTTATTTTTGTTTATTTATATGGATTTTAAATCATGTCAACATTATTTCAGTTAATGTTTTGATGCCGGTCTCTTAATGATGGAGGAAGACCCCATACTCAACTGCCCACAAGGGCTGGTCAAGGCAGGTTGAACTATTGGCATTCCATAGCCAGTCAGAAGACTATTTCTAATAAAAATCCATACCCCTTAACAGGATTTGAACACTAGCGGAAAGAGGGGCCATGTCATTTCAAGTTCTGTACTCTAACCACAAAGCCGCAGAGATCCCCACAGGTTCTTCCTGTAATCAATAAAAACTTAAAAGGACAACCAATTACCTACCTCTCTTGGCTGGGGCAATATTGCAACAGCCACAGTGCTTGTATGCATCCTGCCTCCTCGTTCTGTGGCTGGGACGCGCTGGACCCGGTGTACACCACCCTCAAATTTCATCAATTGATAAACATCATTTCCACTAATTGAAGCTGATACTGACATAAATCCTGAAGAGATTTAACTTTATTACATTCCTGAGTGTCATATTATTGATCTTCCTTGTGTTTAAAAAATCTTTATCACACATTTCACAATATACCATGTGAATTGAGCATTTGTTCATTTTTGATGGGCTTGTCAAAGTCACAAAAGCTTTTTGGATTTTCAATTCAGAAGTTTCATTGATACAATTTTCCAAAACCAATACGCCTAAGTCTATTCCTTATCTAAGATAAAAAGGCCCTGTTGCTACTCATATATCAACTAAAGCTGCATTTAGTAAGATTTAGAAAAAAAAATCTTTTGTAAAATTCTTAGAGATCTATTGATACCTTTTTCTCCTCTGTTTTGCTCTATGACTTCAAACTGCCAGCCAAGACGTTGTGAGAGATTTGCATACATGTTGAATATTTCCTCCGCAAACAACATTGACTCGAGGCCACCTGCCCCACATTCTACCTCCAGTATAATATCACAGTCATCAGATTTTCCAGGGGGTGTTAACAAAGACACAAGCTGCAAAGTTAAAAGTGTTTCATCTATTATTGATTTCTACATTTTTTTTATTATGATTTGTCTAAATGAAAAGCAAATGAAAACAGCCGGCAACAATGCAGAATGAAAGAGGCAGTTTCTGGGTGTTGGTGATATATGGTAGAAACCATTGTAATAAAATCCCATTGGTTGAGTAATCAGCGTTTGAGAAATACCATGATATCGATAAATGGGATCCCCCTGAAATCATGTGATCTAAAAATGAAACGGATGTCTATTCTTAGATTCAACTATGATTCAAATGCAAAGCATTGGTTTTGAAATTGACATAGTATCAAATCAACTAAATTAGCCGTCAATAGTGATTTTCATTCTGTGGAATAAGCCAGCTCAGAAATCATTATTTTTTCAACTGCAATAACGAAGATATAATGGCTCTTTTCGAATCAAAATAGCTATCGAAAGTGATTTTTTCTTCGCTAGAATAAGCCAGTACAGAAATTATTTTGTATTAGGATTTTCTCCTTTTGAGACAATGGCTACATGAATATTTTGCTGCTGGTATGTAATTGGAATGAAACAAATAAAGACCTGTTCCTCCAGTTCTTCTATTGCTGATAAAACATCTTTAACTTCTGCTTCCACCATTTCCCTCACTTCTTCATCTGTTGTAATAAGAAAGATTTTATAAAAGATTCTAAAGAACTGAATGTAGAAGACTTATAGGCCACGGCTTTTAAAATGCTAACACTTTTCTTGAAAGTCAAGATTTTTATACACCTTACTTATGAATATGCAATTTCTTATCTGTGCCAAATCAGTTTTACTTTTCTTCACATGTCTATAAAGTACTAATTAAAGCCTTCAAAATGAAGTATTTTCCAATTCTGTTTCATTCTTACCAGCATGTCTTCCAAACTCTACTTCAATTTGCAATACTTTCTATTGGATTCACAGGCTTAGGCCTTTATTTAGTAACTAACAGTTACCGGTATAATTCATATACATTTCCTGAGGCATTAAGCTTTTTTCTTGATTTACCTTTTCGCATTGATTCCAATTCAGTCAGGTCATTATATTTTTCTTTTACCCTCTGGAAGACTTCAACAATTGGTTGCAGTGTCTGGACTCGAATATTCTCACTATGCCCAAATCTCTGTGTACTGGAATCCCTTAACTCTATTAAACTATTGAACTCATTTTCTAAAGACTGCAAAAAGTCTTTGTACAACTTTGTTTTCAACGTGAAAGTGGTTTGAGCTTTTGTGGCATATTTTCTACAGTTCATTAGTCCACTCAGTGCACAGGTATGTGTATGCTGAAATCTATGAAAGTGAGGTAAATATTGATGTTCAGATGGACAACTGGCCTGAATAAGAGGGTTAAATCTTTTCCAATTGACACTGTTATGTTTATTCTTCAGGAAAATGCTAATCATGTTTCCACTTTGTCCACATGTCTTTTCATGTCTATCTTTTTTGTTGAGAGAACATTTCAAACCAGCTGTTAGATCAGTCCGTGTTTGAGGTCCTTTACCACTGTTCAACAGACAAATGGCTCTCCACCACTTCAAGCTTGAATTGCTGTGGAAACAGATAAGCTGCCTTGAACAAAAATCCCGGACTACTCTTGGAATCATTTTCTTCTCTGATGGTAAGGAATCACAGACTGAAACATAGAAAATAAATAAAGGTATTGTAGACGAAAAGGGGATTCTTTTTCAATTAATTAATCCGCTGGGCAAACATCCTTTCTAAAATCATTTATTGTGCATTGAATTGACTTAATAAAATACCTTTTGATAGCATGTTTTGATTTATTTCATCATAGGACTCTAAGAATTTTCATATACATCGGCAGATTCATTTTTGAAATTAAATGTCATCATTCATGCACAAAACTGTATTGGTGCGAACCAGCTATGGTACGAAACAGTTATATAAAAGCATGAATCTTATCTTTTATGATAAACCATTCATCGTTTAAAGACAGAAAAAATATCATTGGACTACAAAACAACAAATGATTAATTAAATTTAACTTACCAATCAATTTAGCATTAATTATACTATAAAAATGATAAATATGTCTATTTCTCGTCGTCCTTGTCGCCGGTTGCGGACATTTTGGATAGCCTGGATCCTGGCGTCAAGATTATGGAACTTAATCCCTACAGCAAAGCTGAGTACCAAATTTGTAATGAGTGTTTGGTTTAAGACTTTTGGGAGATCTGTCGTTCTTTTATTCGTAATCGAACAAACTGATTTTCATTGACGTACCTAGTCCGAATGATCCAGACGTAGATATTTCACTCTACTGTCACGCAGTTACAGCTTGGATCATCCGAGTTAAGTTACCAGAGACATAGATATCTATGTCTCTGATTCTCCAGCACAATTACTCTTGATTATTACAGGACGGGAGGTGCTAAGTCAAGAATAAATAAGGGAATGATAGAAAGAGTCAGAACAGATCTAATAGTGAAAAAAAACGTAAAGTAATGCCATCTTTTTTCAGTTCTTCGGCCAAGACCTATCCGGTTACAGTGGCTGTGGCCGGTCCAGCAATGGGAATCACTAGTGAAAACTTATAGCTGGGTCTCGAACAACTGTTTGAAAGAGATGGTTGACAGGGAGTCGATTCCAAAATCTTGATTGTCCTCGGGGAGAAAGAGTTATGTAGTACAATGTAGATGTAGCCGGTCGTTTCTTTTTTTCCTTTATTGTGTTTTTTTTTGTGCGTACTGGCGCTCTGAACATAATTGGTTAGCAACACTCGTAGTAAGCCGCGGTTCATTGCTAACGATGACATTCGGCATTTCTATTAGATACGAAAACTGTCGTTATCCGTAAGGTTGCAATATTTGTATCTGTTATCATCCATATCAAATAAAATTCACTACAATCTGCATACAAGTAAAATGTTTTATATGTCAATGTGTTTTGTATGTCGACCTTTATCACAACTATATTTCTATTATTTTCTGTTCAGGGACATAACTAATTGTTAATACATTTGTATCCATTGTATGGTGTATTGGGGGCCAGTGGCCTTTATTTACAGTAATAACGTTTGAACTTTTAAACTTTGATGACGATGCATGATTGCTGTGGAACGTGCGGTAGCGATGTAAAAGACCTTGTAGCGTTTTACTAAACAACTTAAGGAAAATGTTTGCGTAAGTCAAAACTGATGCCCGTGATTAGTTTCTTAGATGAAAGTACAATATTGCAATGTAACACCTCATAGGAAGCGTCTCGGAGAGACGATTCCAATGATGTGTTACTTTGCAATATTGCTTCGCCCAATATTGAAATAAGAGGATTGGATGCTTTAGACTTACGCAAATCTTAAGCGTAAAATGTTAAGTAAAGCGGTACCCAGGGACCTACAGGAAAGATACTTTTATCTATACGCATTTGCTTACATATAGGCTAATTTGACTAACGCGGTAAGTGCTTGTTAGGTAAGGAAAGGTCGATGGTTCCAAAATTGACGTTTCCAAAAAAGAAGAAAAAAAATCTCAACTTAATCCGTATCGGAACTTAGGAACCATGTCCAATACAAACACAATTTATGGGATTGGGGTGTGTGCACTCTCTTCCATGGGAGAGTGTGGGCATGACCCCATCTCCCCAAATGTAATAACGTCGCGAAACAATTGATTATGAGTGCCCCGCAAGAAAAAGGGTCGTCTGACTGATACAGGTTAGGTTAATCTTTTATTTCTCATGATTTTGCATCCTAGGGCGAATGACAAGTAAGTGCACACGCATATATAGAGCATGGGCATTTAAGATTGATTGGTTGAACTCGAGATTTTCGTGGTCTGATTATCATTATGATTATTAAAATTACTTGACAGCAGCATTAGCGTTTCTTAACAAATATATTCGTTCGACATATTGTTGTATTTTAAGATTGAGTTTATATAATGTCGAAATTTGGGCTTGAACTTTGAGTCTACTTTCGTTTTAAGAATAAAGTGATCTACTTTCGGTTTCAGTCAGACGGGTTCACGAATATTGACAATTCACAATTTAACATGTCTATTTCCAGGGGACTACCTTGACGACTAACCCGACTACAGTCTTAAGTCACGTGATTCAAAATGGGCGACAAGAATCTCGAGCAGAGGATTTTAAAACATTTATCGTCGAAACCTAAAAAATGCGAAGCACTCAACAAGCTAGTGCAAGTTCTGCGCGAGCAGAAGAAGTCACTGAACCACTGCCTCTACAAAATGGAGAGGCAACACAAGGTTGTGAAAGTGCAAGTCAGCCCACCAGTTTGGGGATTACCCGAAAACTCTTTTACACCAAACAGCTCGTGTACAACAGGAAGGAATACTAGGTCTCGTGTGAAGAAAGGAGCGGTAATTGGCCATTTGAGATTTTTTTCTTAAACTCTGCCATGAATAAGCAAGTTGTTCAGTTCTAGAGAGTGGTGCAGAGGTAAGCTGTCGGCTTCTTGTACGAGGGTCCCGGGTTCGAATCCCTGGCGTTAGGCGAGGTAAAATTTCCGAGAAGAACCCACAAACCAGCAGTAATACTGGTTTATTATCCAGGAAGCTGCCATTGAGAGTGGCCTCCTCCGCAATCGCTATCGATGTAAAACAATAACAATAAGTTAAGTATGATTTTATTGAAGAAATGCTGGTTGCATAAATCTGACTCCAATCATGCAATTCTTCTGCTTCCCCTGTTAGGCCGCAGAGGCTGCTGAAGTATGATGACAACTGGGATCGGGAAATGGACAAGTCTAAGTGACAATGAGGTTTCTTTTTAGAAATGTGTTGGTCCTGAAAAGGATCGTAAATGAGTGTCTAACTCGTGCACTACAGAACGCTTATTTGATTTAGAAAAAGTATTTCCGAAGACCGCAGTTTTTATTGGTGTTTGTGGGCTGGCTCTGATAAGTCTACAAGGCCCTGTCTTGGAGATGGGGCTGATGTCATTTTTCCCAATTGAAAGGAAATTCAGTTGGTCCCCATTACAATGAGGATAGATAGAAACACAAAAGATGTACCCTTTTTTTATTATTTCAGAGTGATGCTTTAGCTAGTGAGGACATGTGTGAGAAAATTAACCAATTTCTGATGAGAAAGGGATCACCAGCGAAGACAATAGAGATTGCCAAAGGTGTCGGCTTGACTCGTTCTGCAGATGTCAATCCCATTCTATATTCAATGGAGGAAAGTGGTCTAATTGAGAGAAAGAAGGGGAAGAATATGACCTGGTCCGTTGTTCAAGGCACAAATGGTACGTAAGATAATTTGCATATGCTTATGCTATAGCGGTAACCCAGCATTTCCCTAAGGATTTTTCTTCCGGGGCTGGGTTGATCAGGGCTCACGCTTTCGGTCGCCAAATGCGAATATTATTTCATTCTGGCGAAAGATTTCCCGATTTGGAGAATTTGCTTGGCGCATGTTTTTTTCATTCAATTTTACCTTATTTCCACCTGTCCAGATATTGCAGACAGATACCTTTTGACACACTTAACAGTGTCTCCGAAAACCCAAAATGAATCGGCTAATTGTAATCCCCATGTCAAACAATGCCTGAGGCTTGTATTAATTGGGTCTTTGTTATGTGTGAACAACTCGACACACTTGATTGGTAGACTCAATGTGGTTGTTCCATGAAAACAGATTAATATTTACCACATTCCATCCAGTGTGTTATGATGCATGGTAGAATGCGAGAATTAAAAGAGGGTTAATTTGTTAAGTATTTTGATATTGACAGTTTTCTTCCTTCGCTGATGCGACGGTACTATTCATATTGCAATCCTCAGACTGAAGTCTTGACGAGAGTAAAAACAAATAGACCTAAAATCATGTTTACTTTTCATTTATCTATCGGACATTTCTAAAATAATTAACAAAACTGAGAATTCAGAAATGTATAGTCTTCATTATGATTTAATGTTATCTGAGATAAAAGATTCATTTTGATTTTGTCACTCAAAGCGTAGCCTTTAGTTATACCATCTTTGGTTTAAATTTGTTCGGAAGAGAGGGTGGGGGATGTCTTGGCTTTTTTTTTTTTTTACATAATATTATTATTGGCATTACACATTACATATTTATGACAATACAATTTTAATACAAATGGTGAAACATAACAAAAGGAAAATAATTTACCAAGAAGATTTAACACATATTTACATATAACATTAAAAGTGTTTAAAATAAAGAAATTTTAATTGGAGCCATTTGCTCAGAATTTGGCTCCTTCTTCTTTAATTTGGCTCCTATTTTTGTCATTTGGCGAATGTGCTGGCGCAGACATTTTTCCAGCCAGGGTGAGCCCTGGTTGATTGACGTTGGCAGAGGACATTGAAGAGGTGCCCCCTTCCCCTGTCAATTCTGTTTTAAATCTATATATATTTATATGTATCTAAAGTGGTGAGTTTTAAGATGTAGTTTTGAAGCTGAAAACAAGAAATGACGTTTCAAACCAAACCAAATGCATAGAAAATTGTCAGAAGCAAGTCAACCGGCTGCATGACAAATAGGTAGCCTTGTGAATTGTTAAGGCACCAGGGAATTTCTTTTTCGAAATTCAGGGGCTTGGGCCCCACAGCCCTTAACAGGCCTGGAGAAAACCTTTTAACTTATAAGGAAACCACATTGTGTTATAGTTTGTATTCTTTTCCCTGAAGGGATTTTTACCAGGGATAGTGGTGTCTTCCTTACAGATACTATCTTTAAAAGCAATAGTGGTATTTACTGATTTCAGAAGAAACAAAATTTATCACATTTCATTAGCAGACAATACTCATTATTAAGATCAGGATCAATATCAAAAATGTCCCGTAGGGAACGAATATAAAACTAAATAATTCCAGCACAATTTATCCAAAAGAGCAGGATCATTACCCAAAAATCGTGAATTGCATGTATATTGGGCCAGAGTCCTCTATTACAAATCAAACACTTTGAATTGTGTTATGATAGTGACAGACTTTATGATGATGAATGAATTAAGGTTTAATGCTGAATTTTAAGTATGGCAAGGATCAATGTTGTTATCTTAGAACTTTGGTGTCTCAATATGAGCCCCACCAGTACCTCTGGTTTCATGGAAGTGTCTTTTTAAAAGACACTTTAAAGCCCTAGCCTAGTACTGGTATATATACAGGAAAGCTGCAAGATAAATGTAAAATTTTAAATGGTTAACCTCATTCAGATAAGAGTGGCAAAGTTATTCAATATTGACTTTTGTAACACATTTATATATGTATTTCAGTAAGTTTAGCCCCTGTGACAGATGTGACAGAAGCTGGACCATCGTTTGCATACAAATATGCAAACAATTCCATTTCTATACCAGAGTTTCAAGATACACATCTGTTCAGAACAGACATGGGCCTAGACAGCGATGACACAGAGCTCTTTCAAGGGTCTGTAGGACTGCCAAAACATGCAGGATCACTTGATGATAGTCAAAACATGAATTCAATCATGTCTGGACAGTTATTCAGAGTGAATGGGCAGTTAGATAATGATGAAATTGGAATTAAAGCAGAGCATTCTATTGATGATGATTCCGATATGGAAGGTCTCATCGAAAGTCGTGGATTTGTTCACTCAAATGAAAGGACACATATGTTAAATGATCCTTCAATTAAAGATATAGGGAGTGTCAAAACTTGGATGGAAAGTAAAACCACAGATAAAAGTTTAATCGGTAAAAAAGAAACAAGAATTATGTCAGAACAGAAAAAAACAAAACCAAACGAAATTGAAACTACTCGTAATGACGATTTGCAAGGTGATCGCTTGACTCACACAAATGATGCATCTTATTCTAATAGCCAATATCAATCATATTCAAAAGGTAATCAAGCTTGTGACAGCATCTCACTTGAAGTGAAGCGTGAACCAGCTAGTGTGTTTACATCACGTCATGATGGTCTTGCCATTATCAATTCAGCCTATTCAGTAGATATGAAAGGGACGGCTTTGAATAGGAATAGTTCATCTAATTCGCCACCTATCTCCCGCAAAGACACACCCACCTCTGAAGATGAGATGCTGGAAATGGAAGAGGACCAGGAAGAGTATTCTCATCATCAAACCAATGATGAAACGTGTGAAGACTCATCCATGTCAGTGCAGTGGAGCCAAGAGGACATGGGGAACAGTGACAAGATACTGAAAGTCTTGGCTTCACTGCCAGGTATGGCCCAATTCGTACTGGTGAACAGGACAAAACTCTCCAAAGAGGAAATCGAAAAGGCTCTTGAAAAATGTCTCGCATTGGGGTTTGTGTCGGGTTGCTCAAAACTGTGGAAAATAACACCTGATGGAATTGATTACATAGAGAAGAAGTCAGGGGATAGTGAAAATGATCTAGAAACGCCTGAACCTAGTGTCAAGGATCAAGTTCCTCAGAGGAGAGTTCAGAAGTTTGCAGGGCCCCCGCCTTCTCCAAGGGCCTTAATAGATAAACAGGGGACGCGTGGGGCTGATAGTAGAGCCCCAACGCTAAATCAGACCAGACCAGACAGGGACAGATCACCGCTACAGTCTTTTTCTCAATCCAGAACTAATTTGGGATTATCAAACAGATCAAGGTCTTGTAGCTATGGTTTCACACAATCATCTTCAATGGAATCTGAGATTGAATCTCCAGGTCTTTTTGAGGTACCCCCATCGAGAGCCTTTTTGAATAATGCGGTGAAAGCTACCAGTCAGGAAAGTTATCTTCCAGAGACGCGTAAAAGTAGTTCCGGTGCAAATTCTGGTACGTGGGGCACGGTATCTAATGCCACATCTATCAATAATACGGTCTCTTATCCCGGTTCTTACAAGCAAAATTCAAAATGGGGAACCAACAAACCCAGTCCAATAGCAGAGCCGTCTTCGATCCCTGATAAATACGCCAATTACCCCAACAAGTCTACAAGTGAGGAGGTTTTGTCAAGCATTAGATCTCAGAAAGGAACTACGGGATCTTCCACAGACAAGCAGAAATCCAGTTCAAACTTCACCCCTCCAGCTAATCCCATGGAGGTCCTGGCCAGAAACTTGAAAAAGACGGGAATTTCCCCACCCACCACGCCTCTTTCCTCACCCAGCTCTACTGGACACACTGTCATGGTCAATATACAGTCGGACCCGAGATTGTTATTTGGATTGTCTGCCGGGAACCAGTCTGCGTCGTCTGCTGGATACCAGGCTAGTTCCCCTGTTTCTGCTTTACCCAAACCTCCATTTTTATCAAACATTGGTTCCCTGAATTCGGGGAGTTTTGGATTCTCTCAAATAGGCGGTCAGTCGAAAGGTTTGTCTACGCAGGGCGAGTTTAGGAGTTTACCCGCCAGTGTGAACAAGCCCAGCGGACCTGAGAGCATGCCTGCCTACAGTTCTCTTGCGCTTTCGAATGAGAGTTTTAGCGCATTGAATAAGAATCCAGTCAGTGCTCTCATGGAGTATGCCCAGTCACGGAAAATGAACGCTCGCGTCGAGGTTGTTGGTCGGAAAGGGGCAGCACATAGACCTACGTAAGTAACTAATCAACTGTCATTACATATTGCAGGTAATTTTGAAATGAAAGTTATTAAAGAATTTGACATTTAGTAAGTATATCTCGAGCGTTAAATGGAAGGTTGTGGTAAGGCTGATGATGATCATTTTATTTTTAGAAATGCAAGACTGTTGTTAGCTTAGACTATAAAAGTCAAACAGCTAAGTTTGTTGCATGTCTATAATTTGGTAATTGGTAGTGAATGAGTGTTAAATGCAAGACTATAGAATGTCCTTTTCAAAACAAAGAGGGTTAGATGCAAGACTCAAAGATTGTTCAATACAAGACATTACTGAAATTGTAAAAGTCTATTAGAATTAAATGCGAAAATAAAGTTCCAGCACTATAAGGACTGATATACATTTTAATTTGACTCCTGAATAATGATTTCTCCCCATCTAGGTTCACCATGGCGGCTTTTGTTGGGAACCGACGGTTTCCAGTGGTTACATGCAGCAACAAGAAGGATGGTAGAAAAGAAGCCTGTGACATTGCTTTAAGGCAGCTGATAGCGGAAGGTCAATTCCAGGCAGAGACGAACTCAGAGGCTAATGTATGTAGCAAAAATGGTTTTATTTTGGTTTTATTTAATTTTAATTGTAAAATAATTCCCATTTTCGACTTTTTTTATTTTGCGTGGGTGTGTGTACAACCGTTTCTTTGCAACAAATTTTAAAACGGAATGTATTAAAGCATTTTGTAACTCTTGATCACAATAAAATCGCAGTTGATGGGCAATGTTTTAAGGTCATTTGTGTCTGTCAACTGGGATTTCTCTGCCGAGTGTTAGGCGTAACACTATTATTATGCATGGGTTATCTTATATCATCAGAACCGGAAAGTAGATAGTCAACTCATGCGGTACACAATGTGGCTATCATTGGTATAAGTAGTTGAAAAAAGTAGATACCTCTGGCCCGGCCAACTTGTTCTGACATAACATCGTTAGCTTTAGTCATGTGATGACCCCACCTGATAATTCTTGACAGTTTACAGATTTTATGTTCTCTTTCAGTCTTTGGAAAAATCCATTGTTTCCATTTCTTCAAGAAGGAAAGAAATGAAAGCTTACATTCTAATTCCCTTCGAAAATCAAAGCTGATCAACTCAGTTTTCACAATTCATTTCTACGATTTCTACTCATTACCATTTTTAGGCTTATTTTTGTTGTCTGCCTTTCAAGTCTATACACATTATCACAGATTGAGATTTAAACATTAAAAAAAAAAGTTTTTTTAACCCAGTCTCATAAAGCATGGGATATCTTTTTGCAATTTTCTTTTTGTTGTTTGCTGTTGCTTGGTGTGATGTTGCTTCAATGTGGACCATGCTTTCGTATTGTCCTATCGTTCTACAATAGACTAATAAAGCTGACAATTGTTACAGGGCTCAAAGCCACAGACATCCTTGGAGTGTATGACGCATTTTGACAAGGTTGCTGCGCTGACCCACCGTGGATTTACAGCTCTCGTGTCGCAGATCACCGCAGAGTCCTTTGCAGGTCGTAAGGTCATTGCGGGTCTGGTGATGAAAAGGTCGGAGGAGGATACAGGGATTTTGATCAGTTTGGGGACAGGTACAAATGCTTTAGCTTCTACAGCCACATCCAGATAAATTGTTGTTGACTTTCAAAATGATTGTCACAAAAGACAAATTTGTTTAACCGTTTCCCAAACAAAAAAGACATTTCACCAGTTTGTTGCAAACAACTCTGGAAAACATTGAGGGAAAACGAGAAATTGCTCTTAACAAGCAATTTCTCCTTTTCCAACAGTGTTTTCTGCCCTATCAGAAGATTATTGTCCAATTTCAACACATTTTGAAATGTCGTCTGCAATCTCATTCAATTTTGGACAGTCGAAAATTTGGCGTTAGGTAAAGGGTTAAGTGTATAATTCTCCTCAGAAAAACATTTTCATAGAGTGTCGCATGGAAATTATAAATTGTGGTACTTCATTAATGTTATCAACAATCTCAACCTCTATGTTAATTTTCTTCTTGCTTTGTTGCTTAACAGATTTGTCCTTTTGCAAAGACTCAAAATACAAATTTTGAAGAAACTTGTTTTACATAATTCATTGTAGGAAACAGATGCATAACAGGCCAGCAGTTAAGTCTACAGGGAAATACAGTGAATGATTCACATGCTGAAATTATTACCCGTCGAGGGTTCATCCGGTATGTAAACGCATTGCTTTCTTCTTTTGGTTCTTTAGTTTTTACTAAAATTCATATTGAAATATACACATGACCCCTCTTCTCATGGTTTTGAGTCTGTGTAATGGCATATTGATATTCATGATATGTAGTTTTCCAATGGTTCTACCTTATGTACCATCTTTGGTCTTCGTCCATCATTATGAGTCAATCCAATGTTACGCACCTCCTGAGAGGGGTTTGGATTTTCATGAGAGGCAGTCTCCCGACTGACTTACGGAATGCCGATGGTTCTACCCGCCTTGACCAGCCCCTATGGGTAGTTGAGTATGGGGTCTTCCTCCATCATTAAGAGTCGGGCATCGCTAAATAACTGAAATAATGTTGATGTGATGTAAAACCCATATAAAAAAAAAAAAAAAAATTTACGCACCAAAGGGTAGAGGGTGTGAGAAGGGTATACTTCTTCCTCTAGGGGGTTCCCTGCTGACTTTTTTTAAGTAGATGCGAAAATGGAGATATTTAGTTTTAGGGCAATGTATAATATCAATTTTCTTTCGCTTTTGAAATTGATGTTACGCACATGTGTACATGCTTATGCCTGGCTAGGCCCCTGCCTTTGGTCCATTTAAGGAAAGCCAGTTTATTCAGAAACATGATTGCATCTTTTTCCAGATTTCTGTACAAACAGCTGTTAGAGTACGACCCTGCCAAGCACAACCCCCTGTTTGAAAAGTCACCGACAGGAAAACTGCAAATCCGACCAACAAACACCTTTCATTTGTACATCTCTACTGCCCCTTGTGGAGATGGGGCCCTTTTCTCTCCAAGGTAAGTGTTGTTGTTTTTTCAAGTAATGGATTGATATGAAAACAACCATATAAAAATGCGTTGTCTTACAAGTGTTTTAACCCTTTAAGGTATAGAGATAAGGCTTATCAGTGACACCATAGGTATAAACCATCCGATTATCGGAGACGATTAACGCATACATAATCAGTCACCCTGGGTACCTATTTGCACAGGACTATCTCCGATAATTGTTATCGATTGGGGTACTGTTAATCAAACCCAAATTAATGCATTTTACGTTCATCAAATAGATTTTCTCAAAGAATAAAAGACAACAAGAACAAAATTTCCTCCAAGTTGATTTTTTTTTTTCTTTATTTAGTGATACATTCATATCAGTATTAAGGTGTAGAAAATTGAACAAACAACGAAACTGTATATTGCAGTGGAATTCTACAAAACCAAAAGTAATAAAATGACTTATGTGTTCTCCCTGAGAGATCCCTAATTTGTTTTTCTGTTTTGTCATCAATTGCAGGGAAATTTGTTGACAAAAAATACCATTCATGACTCGAGATACATACTTTGTCTTTGCATATTTCTCAACAAAGCTGAATCGTTTAATTTAAATGCCCATTAAAACCATTTCCAAAATGAAAAAAAAAAAAGAATGTTTTTCAACGCAATATTGCTTCGTAAAGTAGTTAAACCTGGTCCTTCTTATACATGTAAAAGGGTATCATCATTAATATCAATTCATAATGACAACGAATCATGCTTATATTTCCGTAAAATACGTGGGTGATGATTTTACCAAAAACTCTTTGTTGTAGTCAAAGTCGGAGGAATGATCTAATTCGCTTGTCTGTGAATTGGTGAGATTCATCAATATTTCATCAACTTCAGGCTTAAAAAAAAACGATCAAATAACTGCTTTGAATCTACATTGATGTCTGACCTGCGATTGGAATCACCAACATTGGCTTAATATTTTAAAATAGCCGTCTTATAACGTCAATTATTCGACGGCTTTATTTTCAATTGCCTTTAAACTTTTAACAACAGCTCCGTGTCATAAACATCCTTTACAGGTCGCGTACCGTATGCTCTTGTTTTAATTGGATAGTATTTTTAGAAATGTGTTAAAATCCTAAAGAATTGCATGAAATCCTTATTGAGTCTTTACAAATCGGCAATGTTTTGATCTTTTATGACCGGATATTGAAGGCCTCATTAATTGGATTGGTAATTTGAATTCCCTTCATTTCATTTTGATAGCGTTATTTTCATAAGAGTGTTGTGAGACCATTATCAAAAGTTTCTCTATAGAGCAAAAGTTTAAACTTTGACCCTATGATTGTATCATCGGAAATGAAAGAACACATTCATTTTAGAGGAAAATGAAATTTGGAGAAAGTGACACGTGTGCAATGGTGTGTATTTAAGGGTTAAAGCATTCGAGACACCTCGGCCATTTCTTAAAATAACCTCGGAGGTAATGGGGAGCCATTTTTGAAAGTAGGTCAGCGACGAAGGGCCAATCATATCTACTCGGCAATCCCCGTAACAAGCCGGGGATTGCCGAAAAGAGCCGATTGACAAAATATGAAACAAAGATGTGTTGATATGATCATCTTTAATGAAAAGGGTAGACAAACTATTCAATTGTGATATATAACCAATTTTTGTGTATTAAAATACATATTTAGTGCCTATGTGCATTTTGCGTTATCCACCGGAAATAAGGCGAATTACCCCAGGATTTCTGGTGTATTCATGTACTGCCTACGAGGTATATCTACCTACTTGTGACGGGGATTGCCGAGTTGATACGATTGGGGTTAAAGTTGAATGAATTTTTTAGCTGTCAAAAAGCGTTCTATGCGGTCATCGATAGAACGTCATAATAGGTTTTATACGGTAATTGGTATAACGGCGAAAAGCGTTTTATACGGTAATCCATAAGGCGGCGAACGGCGCTATAAACTGTTAAGAGTTAAGGCTTTCATTTAAACTTTTTTATTGTATATTAATTGTGAGACAAGTTCTTGCGTACTTTTATTAGTTTTTTGTTGATTCGGCTTCTTTGATTCATCACCAGTTCTTGCGCCGAATGTGTTTAAATGAACGAGCTCAAAGTGGACCTTTCTTCACACATAACACAAACTCTCAACCCTTGTGTCCAGAGGCTGACGCTCTTATCACACAGTTTAAAATGCACCATTTTCATCCAAATGTGTGGCAAGGCATTAGTTTAAACTCATTATTTTAACATCAATTGTGAATCAAGTTATTACATCTTTTAAAGGGATTCAGAGTCCAGTAAGATACCGACACAAAATAATAGGTTAAAGGACCACCAGACACAAGAATAAATAAAGGGGTGATATTTCATTGAATGAATGTTATTTAAGGGATGCAGAATCGAGTAAGGTACCACCAGACACAAGAATAAATTAAGGGGTGATACTTCATTGAATGAATGTTATTTAAGGGATTTAGGATCAAGTTAGATACCGCCAGACACAAGAATAAATTAAGGGGTGATATTTCATTGAATGAATGTTATTTAAGGAATGCAAAATCGAGTAAGGTACCACCAGAGACAAGAATAAATTAAGGGTTGATATTTCATTGAATGAATGTTATTTAAGGGATGCAGAATAGAGTAAGGTACTACCAGACAAAAGAATAAATTAAGGGGTGATATTTCATTGACTGGATATTTCATTGACTGAATGTTATTTAAGGGATGCAGAATCGTGTAAGGTACCACCAGATAACAGAATAAATTAAGGGGTGATATTTCATTGAATGAATGTTATTTAAGGGAATCAAGAAAGGTACTGCCAGACACAAAAATAGGTTAAGGGGTGATATGTCATTGAATTAATGTTATTTAACGGATGCAGAATCAAGTAAGGTAATGCCAGACACAAGAATAGGTTAAAAAGGTGATATTTCATTGAATGAATGTTATTTAAGGTATGCAGAATCGAGTTAGGTACCACCAGACAAGAATAAATTAAGGGGTGATATTTCATTGAATGAATGTTATTTAAGGGATGCAGAATCGAGTAAGGTACCACCAGACACAAGAATAAATTAAGGGGTGATATTTCATTGAATGAATGTTATTTAAGGGATGCAGAATCGAGTAAGGTCCACCAGACACAAGAATGGTTTTAAGGGGTGATATTCCATAGATTTAATGTTATTTAAGGGATGCAGAATCGAGTAAGATACCACCAGACACCAGAATAAATTAAGGGGTGATATTTCATTGAATGAACGTTATTTAAGGGATGCAGAATCGAGTAAGGTACCGCCAGACACAAGAATAAATTAAGTGGTGATATTTCATTGAATGAATGTTATTTAAGGGCATTCGGAACACCTCGGCCATTTCTTAAATAACCTCGGAGGTAATGGGGAGCCATTTTTGAAAGTAGGTCAGCAACGAAGGGCCAATCGTATCTACTCGGCAATCCCCGTCACAAGCCGGGGATTGCCGAAAAGAGCCGATTGACAAAATATGAAACAAAGATGTGTTGATATGATCATCTTTAATGAAAAGGGTAAAAAGCCCATTCAATTGTGATATATAACCAATTTGTGTGTATTCAAATACATATTTAGTGCCTGTGTGCATTTTGCGTTATCCGCCGGAAATAAGGCGAATTACCCCAGGATTTCTGGTGTATTCATGTACTGCCTACGAGGTATATCTACCGACTTGTTACGGGGATTGCCGAGTAGATACGATTGATTTAAGGGATGCAGAATCGAGTAAGGTACCGCCAGACACAAGAATAAATAAAGGGGTGATATTTCATTGACTGAATGTTATTTAAGGGATGCAGAATCGAGTTAGGTACCACCAGACAAGAATAAATTAAGGGGTGATATTTCATTGAATGAATGTTATTTAAGGTATGCAGAATCAAGTAAGGTCCACCAGACACAAGAATGGTTTTAAGGGGTGATATTCCATAGATTTAATGTTATTTAAGGGATGCAGAATCGAGTAAGATACCACCAGACACCAGAATAAATTAAGGGGTGATATTTCATTGAATGAACGTTATTTAAGGGATGCAGAATCGAGTAAGGTACCGCCAGACACAAGAATAAATTAAGTGGTGATATTTCATTGAATGAATGTTATTTAAGGGATGCAGAATCGAGTAAGGTACCGCCAGACACAAGAATAAATAAAGGGGTGATATTTCATTGAATGAATGTTATTTAAGGGATGCAGAATCGAGTTAGGTACCACCAGACAAGAATAAATTAAGGGTTGATATTTCATTGAATGAATGTTATTTAAGGGATGCAGAATCGAGTAAGGTACCACCAGACACAAGAATAAATTAAGGGGTGTTTTTCATTGAATTGAATGTTATTTAAGGGAATCAAGAAAGGTACTGCCAGACACAAAAATAGGTTCAGGGGTGATATGTCATTGAATGAATATTATTTAAATGATGCAGAGTCAAGTAAGGTACTGCCAGACACAAGAATAGGTTAAGAGGTGATATTTCATTGAATGAATGTTATTTAAGGGATACAGAATCAAGTAAGGTCCACCAGACACAAGAATGGTTTTAAGGGGTGATATTTTATATATTTAATGTTATTTAAGGGATGCAGAATCGAGTAAGATACCCCCAGACACAAGAATACGACCACCACATGAGCCTGTGTTCTCTTCCAATGTACAGGGACTATTGCGAACTAAAGTGGAGGGAGGTGAGTGCAGTACAACATATATCTTCAATTTCTTTCTCCTACTACCAGGGGTTTGATTTTTCTGTGGAAACACAGATTTCAGCATTTTCTATGGTCCCCATGATTATTCTTGTGAATCGTGTAAGGTTCATCTCGGAAACAGATCAGTGGCTGACTTTTATATCTTTCTTAACTTCAATGTAAACCACTTTCTGCTAAGAAGTGGAGATGGGTGTGCCTCGTCCAAATAGCTGTCATCATTTATCTAGGCATTAATCGCTGAAAGCTTTTAGTAAGAACTTGTTTCACAATCGATACAAAACTGTATGATTTAAAAAAAAAATTGTGAAGGTGCCTTTATCATGGGCCCTTGTTATAAAATGAAAAAAGAAAAAATTATTATAAGGGTTCTGTGTGGCCCTGTGGTCAAGTTGACTTGCTTAAAACTCAGGGGTCCCAGGTTTGAGCCCCACCAACACCACCGGTCTCATGGGAGTGACTTTTGGCCAGTCACTTCAGAGCCCTAGCCTAGTTAGTACTGGTGGATCCAGGAAAGCCGTTCCTGAACTGAAAAATTGTTGATACAGTGTAAAAAAACCCCATACAAACCTGTTATTTTATCTATTATTTCTATTACAGGAGAGGGTACCATCCCTATTGAAGCTGGGTTCAAGTGTCAAACGTTTGACGGTATTCAGCGTGGTGAACGGTTACGCACCATGTCATGTACAGATAAAGTCTGCCGGTGGAATGTGGTGGGCTTGCAAGGGGCGCTACTCAGTCACTTTATAGAGCCCGTATACTTGGATTCTCTGACCCTAGGTAATTGATGATTAACCCATAACCAAACAATAAAGACATTTGAATAGTTTGTTGCAGACGACTCTGGAAACCATTGTGGAAAAAGGAGAAAATGCTCTTAACGAGCAATTTCATCTTTTCCCACAATGTTTTTTGCCCTATCAGAAGATTGTTTTTCCATTTAATCACATTTTGAACTGTTGTCTGCAAACTCTTTCAATTTGGGACAGTCGCAAATTTGGCGTTTGTTAAAGGGTTGACCCAATATTTCATTTGGAATTTTGTCCATGGTCGAAATGAAAAGCAACAGGAGATGTGTTAAGAAGCATTGTGACATAAGAGAGATTACTTGCAAGCAATTTTCCCTTTTTTTTTATAGTGGTTTTCGATCAATATTTCCATGTCAGTGGTGCATAACAAAAAGGTGGTTTGACTCTTTATCCACCTTGCAACCTTTCACTATTCCACTTTTGGCGCAGGAACTGTTTATGTTTCCAGGAAGCAGAACCTAGAGTGATTAATATAAGTTGTAAGAACAAATTGCAGAATAAGACCATTATGCTTTGATTAATGAAATATGGTTTACCTCCCTTACTATAGACAGCAAAAAGTCTTGAATAGACCAAACCTATGCTCTCTTTGCATTGTTCGTCTAAATAGTGCTGCACAATCAGTGTGATTAAGACTTACCTTTTCAAAGACAAAAAAAACACATTTTTTTTAATATCTGAAAGAAACCGTTGTGATAGAAGAACATGCTCATTTTGAGCATTTACCATTCTGTCAAAACTGTTTCCTTAAGCATTTACTGCAGGTGTAACATAAGAAGTATACATACGAAAGTTAGGCTTTAGGCCTTTTTTGCATGTACATGATTTATTTTCTCTCTCTGATGAATTATGTTCAAGTGGGAAAGCAGTGTCACCAACTTGAAAAAGAATATTAGTTTGAATATATTTTATTCAATAAATAAACACCATTATATACATTACAAACAATTTAGTGAAACAGATTGTAACAATAAAAGATTATTGTTCATGCTCTTAATAAAAAATGAGGACAGAAACAATCAAAGATCTAGCTTCTTTATATAATCTCTAAACCCCATATTGTAGGTACTCATTAGAATCAATCTCATTGAGACAATTCTAACGAGTACCAACTAAATAGGATTTTAATCACTGCCGATTTGCTTACAGAGTGAACTTCTCAGTGCCACATTTATTTTAGGCGATTTTCATATAACATAACATAACATAACATAATTTTATTTCAACATTAAGCGCATAGGCTCATAGTTATTACATTTATATTTTTACATGCATGCATATAAACGCTGTAGTGTAAAGGAAAATCCATTTGGAAATGATGAGGTACTGAATCGCTGATAGGCGAGATTGACATTCTTCCAAGCCCTCGCTGTACAGGAGGGCAACGAAAGAGTTAACTTGTAGTTTTGAATAGGTGCATGAAATGGCTTTCGTACTTTTTTTCTGAATCCTGGAAATATTTCTTAATATGATAGCACGGAATTCATTGACAAATTCATATATTCCAGGATTACTGTATGACCACGGGCATTTATCTCGGGCTGTATGTTGTCGGGTGGGGCGTGGGCCAACCAATGTCGATGACCTTTTGCCTACAAACTACAAACTAAATCACCCATGGCTAGGGCGCGTCACTGCGTGTGACCCGCCCCGTGAGGTACAAAAGACCAAGGCTTTAAGTGTGAACTGGAGTTTTGGTGACTCCGCCCCCGAAGTGACTGATGGTACGACTGGGTTGTGCAATACTAGGTATGTTGAAGTGTAGAAAATGTGGTTTTTTATTGGGCAGATCGGCTGTGGTGTAGTTGTTAGCTTTTAGGAGTTAAATACTTAAAGATTATTTTTGTAATTATTTAAGTGTGAAAAGTCCATCTGCAAGATATAATGCGTGTTTTTAGGAAACTGGTCAAATTGCTTAAGGATGCAAAGGTTGTAGATTGAAATCTTACTTAAATAAGTGTGGCTTTTTTTTTTCATTTGTTTAGTCTTCTTTGGCTGCTTGACTTGACTATCTTATTTATACCTTTTCTTAACTAAGACTTATTTATGGTAATTCTTACTTTATAATATCTCAACTTCACTTGCCACAGAAACCAACAAACCATTTCATTCTTTTTGTACATCTACTTAATACCATGAAGAATTTAGGGGGTCAATTTATTTTCTTACTGCTGCCTTCACTTTAGACCAGTTATGAAAATTTTCATTTGGTTGAGTGGGTTAAAGATGCTACTCCCCATTTTTTTCAGTTATCAACATATGAATTCTGAAGCATTAAATCGTTAAGCAAGTATGAACAAATTAACTCATGCCCAGAAACAACGGTGATCTCCCTTGCTAACTTATATGTTATCTTCTGTACATTCTTGTATGTTATTCAATTATTTGAATAATCTCTCATTTTAGTGTGGAGAATGGATTCTTCTCAAGATGCTCGAAGAGGAATCTGTTTACAAGTTTTAAGGCAGTGTGTAAAAAGTTTGACCGTCAGGACTTGCTCTCGGCCCAGACTTATAAGGATGTGAAGCTCATGGCCACAGACTTTCAGAAAGCCAGGGAAGCCATGTTAACGAAGTTCAAGGAGAATAAATACGGACCTTGGGTCTCTAAACCTGTAGAAGAGGAAATGTTTGGTTGGGAAGAGTCGAAGTGAAAAGCTGTTTGCCTTGATCATTGGATCTTTCATAAAGAAGCCTTGAAAGAGTTGAAATTTCAAAGGCATTGCATAAAAAAGGGAACATTGTTGTTTCACAGTCGGCTCAATCGTGATAAAAGTACAGAACTTAAAACCACATGTCCCTTCTCCGCATGGGTTCATATCCTGGTGACAGTATTTGGACTTCCTGAACGGCAGTTTCTATACTGATTTTTGGAATGTGAATGGTTCTAACTTTAACCCGGCTTTTACAGCCAAGGATGTGAAGCTCATGGCTACAACCTTTCAAAGAGCAAGGGAGGCCATGTTAACAAAGTTTAAGGAGAATGAATACGAGCCATGGGTCTCTAAACCTGTGGAAGAGGAAATGTTTGGTTGGGAAGAATCAAAGTGAAAAGCTCTTTGCTTTTATTATTGGATCCTATAATCTTTTATTAAGAAGGATTGAAGACTTCAATAAGCCAGGGAGGCCATGTTAACAAAGTTCAAGGAGAATAAATACGAACCATGGGTCTCTAAACCTGTGGAAGAGGAAATGTTTGGTTAGATAGAGTTTAAGTGAAAAGCGCTTTGCTTTTATTGTTGGATCCTTTAATCTTTTATAAAGAAGGATTGAAGACTTCAAGAAAGCAAGGGTTTGGTTGGATAGAGTTGAAGTGAAAAGCTGTTTGCCTTTATGGTTTGATCTTTAAATCTTTTATAAAGAAGTCTCAAAAAAGTTAAAATTTCATGGGCATCGCACCTTAAACGGGAGCAATGATATTTCACAGAGGACTCTATGGCCATTAGGGTACAGAACTCGAAATCACATGGTCCTTTTCTGTCTTGGTTCAAATTCCAGTATAGGAATTTGGATTTTCATGAGAGGCAGTTGCCTGACCGATTTACTAAATAACAATGGTTCTTCCTGCCTTGACCAGCCATTTAGGGCAGTCAAGCTTTGGGTCTTCCTCCATCATGTCTTTGGTGCCTCAATGGTCGAATAGTTAGAGTATAGAACTAAAAAAACACACGGCCCCTATCTGTGTGGGTTCAAATTCCAATGAAGGCGTTTGGACTTTCCTGAGAGGCTCTCTCCTGACAGGTTTATGAAATGCTAATGGTTCTACCACGCTTGACCAGCCCATTTTGGGCAGTCAAGTTCGGGGTATTCCTCCATCCTTTCTCTGGGGCCTCTGTGGTCTTATATTTAGAGTAAAGAACTTCAAATCACTTGGCCCCTCTCCGCATTGGTTCGAATCCTGGTGTATGCATTTGTATTTTCATGAGTAGCCTGACTGATTTACGAAATGCCAATGATTCTTCCCGATTTGAGGAGCCCTTATTGGCAATGAAAGTTGGGGTCTTCCTCGATCAAAATGACCAGGGCATTGCAACATAACTGAGTTAATGTTGTGCGATGTAAAAACCCATATAGATGATTTTTTTTTTTCATGACCATAATGTGATTTTTATTTTACAAATGTGCTTAGATATGTACAGCAGGGTTCAATTTGCTTTCAGATACATAATCTGAATTTTTCATTTCATTTCTTATTTTGTTCCATTGCTGTCGCATCTCAAAGATGACTCATTATCTTAAGTTCTTATTTTAACTGATCACTTAGAGGGCTGTCACAGAATTCATATAAAAGTGCTTTTTCTAGTTTAGCTTAGTTTAGTTTAAACTTATTTATTTTACATTAAAATCAATCGCTATAATTTAGCCTTATATTCAACCATACATTGACTCAAAGTCGAAACAATACTGCTTTTTGCCTTGGGACAATTCTTTCATTTAACACAAACATGCTTTAGATTCATTCTGTAGTAAGAATACTTTGTTATGAATAAAAGTTGCTTTGTTAAAGAAATCTGTTGTTATCAAACCTTATTAAAACATGGTTAATGTTGAATATAAGGACCTTTGAATGTAGATGACTTACTTTGAAACATTTCTCTAATTGGAAAAAGCCCAAAATGTGTATATATCAGTTGCACAGTAGAATATCTGTACCTCGAACTTCTCATTGTCAAACTCTTCTACACGTCAAAGTAAATACATATCCATATCTCGAATCGAATCGTATGTTCTTTATTTCTATGTCTTATATCTCAGACAACAATATGTTGAACTCTCTCTATGTCGAACATTTTTATCAGGTCCCTAGATCTTGGAGATTATACTGTATTGCTGTTTGCAATTAATACAAACTATAAAATAACATCTTGTTAATGATTTAATTACCATATGTGTTTCCATGTTCTAACTTTTTTCTAAAATGGTGGATTTGTTTTATTATTATTTTTTTTTTTACTTCGCCCAACATTTTTGGGTTTTTTTAATATGATGCGTGGTGGCCTATCGTGGATGGGGAAACAGTTTTGATTTATCGACAAGGGCCGGTCAAGTCAGATAGAATGATCGGCATTCCGTTAAATTAGCTTGGAGACTACCTCGCATGAAAATTAAAATCCACCAAAGCAAAAACACCACTTAGTTGCTTTGAACCATTGCAGAGGGGATTTAGGTTAAACTTATCAAGTTTACATCTACTGGTAAGGCATTTCTTACGGATTTCAAAACTGTTGACGTTTTTGAATCTGGATACCAATTTATTCATTATATACAGGCTCTAAGTCAATCGGAACTACTCGGGTATTTCCGTGAGCTGTGAAATACACCTCGGATATAAGTGTAGGGTTACAATTTTTAGGGTAAATCGGCATCCGCCGATTAACACCTTTTCTAAGCGTGCATGTTAAGTAGTTCAATGTGTATGGAAGTGTTGGACATCCTTTTTAATCACTTTTGATCAGTAACACATACCAAATGGCGAACTTGTTGTTGTGACATGTATACTTGTTTCCTCAATCAACTTTAACGACTTTTTGGATTTTACATTCAAGATCTATTTTTAGAAACGAAAGAAAGTGACGTCATTCTCGCGGGAAACAATATGGCGTCATCCCTATTATTTCAGAGGTGTTTTCTATTGGATAAACCCGATGTGTTCAGATTGGCTCTAAGTATGTTTATACGCTCTTATTTTACTTCCCTTGGATATGCTGCAGTACGTCGCAAACAAAAATACATCAAGTTTTAAGGAAATAAACTTTTAATTTCCTTGTTTCTTCACACAAGCAGCTCTAACCCTTCACCAAAAAATAACGACATTTAACCACTTTTTTTGCAGACGATTCTTGATAACATTGTGGGAAAAGGAGAAATTGCTGGTGACGAGCAATTTTTCCCTTTCCCACATTTTTATGCCCTATCAGCAGATTATTTTTCAATTTCATCACGTTTTGAAATGTCGTCTGCAAACTTTCAATTTTGGACAGTTGAAAATTCGTCTTTTGGTAAAGGGAAGACAAAGTCAATTAGTCAAATTTTGAATGACCTTAATATGCATGAGGGATATGGAGGAAATTATCATTTAGAAAAAGCATGTCTGTCAAAAACCTATTTAAATAGAGCACAACATATGTAGTTAATCTGACAAAAGACGAGAATAGTGTTGCAAATGAGCACACTCTGATTTATAGATATGCAGTTGAATGACACACTTCTGATGAACAAATCTGGGTCAGAGTCTCGATTCGACGAAATGAAAGCAGATGCAGGTGCATAGCTGAGATTTTGAAGATTACGCACCTAGATTAAACTTATTCATTTTATATCGAGTGTTAAACAAGTTCTTACAACTTGGATTGATCATTCTCGATTCTGCTTCCTGTATACAAAACCAGTACTCGCACCGAAAGTGGATTGATGAAAGGTCGCAAGACAGATCCTGCTACTAACGGGATTACCCACTTGAATTATTGGGTCCGGGGGCATGCTGCCCGTAATTTTACTTTGCAGTTTTGCTCTATTTTATGACTATTACATTATTAAATGCATTGGTTATATATGTTGAATTAATTTAAAGGATCACGTTATTTTCCATTAGTTTAGATCCAATTTGATGAAACTAAACTGTGATTGAGTTAATAGACCAATATCGACATACATATTGAGGGTTTCACGTGAAAATGACTTTTTGTTCACGCTAAGCTAATTTCCAGATTTTCACATTTTGAAAAAAGTATCCTTCACTGCATTTGGGGAATTATTTACACTTATAGTGCTGGAACTGACTTCATGCTTATGCAAACAGGTAAGATCCAGACCAGCCGCCAATATTGGCGGCTGGCCTATGATTTAACCTGTTTGCTACTCCGCTACTCTGCAGAAATTAAAGGTTTTGGAAAGCAGACGACACAAAAATCTATTTTTAGAAAATTACCCAGCATTCTTAGGGCTAACTTACAAAATGCTTTTACATGGTGTCTGAAAGGTAGCATGCTGGCACCAACCAAGCCATCAGACGTAATCATATCCGATCAGTGAAAAACAATGTCTTCCACTGATCGGTTGTGAACCTTTGATGCATATGCACACACCTGCATGTTCTCTTTACATGTTACAGTGCATTACGTTTCCAAATTTGCATAATCGTCCACAAACCTTACAGAGCGTCTGGATATTTCTGATAAGATCGGCTTGTGCTGGCCCAATAAATCATGTAGGCTAGCTTTGATGAACCTGTCGTGGCCTAGCTGTTGGAGTGCATAATTCTAAATCACACATCCCTTCTTCGCATGGGTTAAAATCACGGTAGTGGTAGATGTGAATTATCATCATAGAAAGTCTCAAGGTTAACGTTTTATGCGAAGCATTTGCGTAAGTTCAAAACAGCATTGGGCCTTGCTTTGATAGTGCAATAAGCAATATTGCAAGGTAACACATCATTGGAATCGTCTCGGAAAAGCAATATTGCAAGGTAACACATCATTGGAATCGTCTCGGAAAAGCAATATTGCAAGGTAACACATCATTGGAATCGTCTCGGAAAAGCAATATTGCAAGGTAACACATCATTGGAATCGTCTCGGAAAAGCAATATTGCAAGGTAACACATCATTGGAATCGTCTCTTCCGAGACGCTTCCAATGACGTGTCACATTGAAATATTTTAGTCTTATTTATTATATTATTCATGTACAATTGTATATTAGTTTTTACTTACGCAAATATCTCGCGTAAGTCGTTTAGTAAAACTGTAACCTGGTCGACTGATGGAATGCTGACTGTTCTACCAAACTTGGCAGTAATGCAGAATCGAGAGTGATCGATATAACTTGTAAGGACTTTTTTCACAATCGATGATAAATGAACAAGTATAACAGTAATGCTTCTTGATTTTTCCCCAACGTTTACAAGCTCGGCGGTATAGATGAGATCTGTTGACGCTATGTTAAACCTATGTTACAGACAAACACACAAACACTGAAGAGCCTGTAGCAATCGAGATAGGGGTATCATTCTATTAAACATGTTATGCTTAAAGTTTTTGTATGTTCAAAACAACATTCCCTTTTATTTCAAGATAGGGCTATGCAATAATGCATGGTAACATATCATTGGAAGCGTCTCTCCAATGACGTGGCAATTGCAAATATTGTGTTTTCATTTAAGATACAGTACTTTCCATGTTTATCAGTTTCAACTTGAGCAAATATTGTCCTTGAGTCGTTAAGTAAACAGTACCCAGATAACTAACTGTTAAAATTCTTTCTACGCAATTTCTTTCAAAGAAAACATATTTTGAACAATTATCCTCTGCTGTTGATCACATTTTGAAACGGCCACAAAAGCACAGATGATGGAATGTGTAAATTTTGTCAGAAATGTTTAGCTATTTTGCAAGACACTTCAGAGGCCTAGCCTGATACTTGTGAAATCCAGGAAAGCGGTATTATAACCGACTATTTGCTGATAAGTCATTTATCTATATGAAAATGGATCATGTTGATAGTTGATTTAATTGACCGTATCTCAGGACATATACATACAGTAGAATCTCTTTACCTCAAAGTTGAAGGGACCTCATAAATGTTCGACATAAAGAGAGTTGGGCGTATAGATGTCTGGAATATGTAAACGTAGAAATGAAGAACAAACAATTCGAGAGCCCGTATTTACCTCGACAGAAGAGTTCGACAATTAGAAGTTTGAGGTAAAGATATTCTACCGTAAACTTCGGTAAAAGACGGCCGGCGCATCCATTTGTAATCTGAAGAAAGAAAAGTGCATATTCCGGAATCTAAATGACCTTTTGCATTCAGACGATTATTCATTGTGTGCATCCAGTAAGAGTAATGGGATGCATGCTTGACGTTTAGTGTTGGAACCGACTTCATGCATATGCAAACAGGTTAGATACAGGCCAGCCGCCAAGTAAATTTGCGGCTGGCATGTGATCTAACCCGTTTGCTACTCTGAGTATTTTTCCTCAACAATTATAAGCAGATATTTAGGTTTTTGGGAAAAAAAACACAAAATCCGTTTAAGATAATATATTTACCTTTCGTAATGCTTTGTTAAAATCACGAGTGTGGTTCTTATTTGATGTTGAAAAGTTGAACTTTTCTAAGATACCGCCAGGTTAACGTGTCAACAATCATAAACAAACAATCAGTCACGCAAACAAACAAACAAACAAACAAACAGATAAACACATTTTGACACAAAAATCTATTTTTAGAAATTTACCCAGCATTCTAAGGGTTAACCTGATCCTTTGTGAAAGAAGAGGTGATATAACTAGCAATTTTTAGCCATCACGCAATACAATCTAAAAATCTTCATTCGTATCTCTCGACATGAACATATATTTGCTAAAGAGATGATGGTACCCCTTTCACCTATACTATTTTAAGAAGACACATGTAGAGAAAACTAGAAATACAGTGTATGTTTGATTAATGGTAATAGAGAATATATGGTTGGTGTCGTGAATCGGAAATGTTATCGGGCAAGGCTTAGGAATATTATCCGGTGAGCCGAAGGCGAAACGGATAATAATCCGAAGCCGAGCCCGATAACTTTTCCAATTCAAAGACACCAACCATATAATCTATTTATCCTGTTACCTTTATGTATTCTTTCAAAAGAACAAGATGTAAATAAAACACGAGAAAAAAGGAAAAAATAAGTAGAGAATGGTGTAAACATGACGTCATTGCGCTCTTATGACGTCATGATTCGTCACGTGCATGTGTTACATGGTTAGTGCCGGATATCACAAATGTTATACGGCACCTAGTTATTGGTCCTAAAATGGCACTAGTGACAGGATAAAATGTCATATTCCACCCATTATGCACATTTCAAGGGTTCGGTGCAATACTACAGTAAGTGCTTCTTATATGTGAAGGGCTTGATACATATAGTCTTTCATTGAACTCTTGTTGGGTGCAACGATGACACACGGTAAAGTTTATTGGTCGGGGTTGTGCATTCATCCCGCCCTCCTAGTCGTCAAAAGCCGCCTGAAAAGTGCTTTTGTGCAAAAAACAAAAGGCATTTTTGAAAAGATGCCCCAAAAGAACAAACCATTATGTACCTAGAGACATAGTTTATCCACATCCTAAAGTGCACTCATTGCAGACGACAATCGACAAGGAAATTAAAATTGGAAGACAGCGTGCTTAAAAAGGAATCCAACAGGACAGTGTATTTTAAGAAGCTTTGTTTGTAGACCATTCCAACATGATAATAGAAGAACATCCAGAGAAAGTAAATTTTAGCAGCTGTGCTGGTAGAGTATTCCAACAAGCCAGTATCAGAGCGTTCGGAGAAAATACACTTTGGCTGATTTGCTAGCAGAGAGTACGTACAGGACAGAAGCTAAATATCAAAAGAATGTGAATTTATGACAGTTCTTTTGGCTAAGATCCCCTGCAGGGTAGTATCAGAGTAGTTCGAGAAATCACAATCTTTGCTGCTGAACATGCAGATTACCACAGTTGGACAATCAAAGAGCTTTCAGAAAAAGTGACTTTCTTGCTGCACTGATGGCCAAAAGTATCCCAACTCCTCCTCCATTGTGTATGAAGAGACCATCTATCATAGTTTTGGTAAAAAAGCTGTCACCCTGATATCTACGATGATGCCAATACCTCACGTTGCCGCTTTCCTAATTCAGAAAAAAAGTGTACTACCGTGACAAACTAATGAATTGGCAAAGAGCATTCGAAGAAAGTCCATTAGTGTGTGCTGTGTTGCCGTCCTTGGGCATTGGTCTGCCAGCGGAATACTAAAAAATGCTGTTTCTCCGTCTGTCAAAGCCTGTTGAAGTCTTCTACCAGAAGAAAAGTCTAAAAGGTTTTTTCCCGACTGCTCTGCTACAATTTATTCTCCTGGAGCGTTCTGAAGGAAAAACAATGCGCCCTGTCTTGTTTGCTGGAAGTCGGAAAAAGTGCTTTGTTGACTGCGTTACAGACATGGTACAGTAGGAGTATAGTGATAGAGCAGACTAAGATGGTGCTTCTTGGACACATCTACGGACAGAACACTCATAAAGAGGCCCCCAGCACGACAGTAGCAGAGTTGTCAGAGAAAGTTCATTAGTGACTTCGCTTCTAGAAAAGTACTCCGGCAGGACATAAGCAGAGCAGTCAGAGGTGATGGAAAAGTACTACGGCAGGACAATAGAAGAGCAGTCAGATATGATGGGAAAATACTACGGCAGGATAAAAGCAGAACAGTCAGAGGTGATGGAAAAGTACTACGGCAGGACAGTAGCAGAACAGTCAGAGATAATGGAAAAATACTCCGGCAGGACAATAGCAGAACAGTCAGAGATGATGGAAAGGTAATACGGCAGGACAGTAGCAGAACAGTTAGAGATGATGGAAAGGTAGTACGGCAGGACAATAGCAGAACAGTCAGAGATGATGGAAAACTACTCCGACAGGACAGTAGCAGAGCAGTCAGAGATGATGGAAAAGTACTACGGCAGGACAATAGCAGAGCAGTCAGAGATGATGGAAAAATACTCCGGTAGGACAGTAGCAGAACAGTCAGAGATGATGGAAAAATACTCCGACAGGACATTAGCAGAACAGTCAGAGATGATGGAAAGGTAATACGGCAAGACAGTAGCAAAGCGGTCAGAGATGATGGAAAAATACTCCGGCAGGGCATCAGCAGAGAAGTCAGAGATTATGGAAAGTACTATGGCAGGACAATAGCAGAACTCTCAGAGATAATGGAAAAATACTAAGGCAGGACAATAGCAGAACAGTCAGAGATGATGGGAAAATACATGTACTACGGCAGGACAGTAGCAGAACAGTCAGATATGATGGAAAAATACTCCGACAGGACATTAGCAGAACAGTCAGAGATGATGGAAAAGTACTACGGCAGGACAATAGCAAAGCGGTCAGAGATGATGGAAAAATACTCCGGTAGGGCATCAGCAGAGAAGTCAGAGATTATGGAAAGTACTATGGCAGGACAATAGCAGAACTCTCAGAGATAATGGAAAAATACTAAGGCAGGACAATAGCAGAACAGTCAGAGATGATGGGAAAATACTACGACAGGACAGTAGCAGAACAGTCAGAGATGATGGAAAAATACTACGGCAGGACAATAACAGAACAGTCAGAGATGATGGGAAAATACTACGGCAGGACAATAGCAGAACAGTCAGAGATGATGGAAAAGTACTACGGCAGGACAATAGCAGGGCAGTCAGAGATGATGGAAAAGTACTACGGCAGGACATCAGCAGAGCAGTCAGAGATGATGGAAAAATACTCCGGCAGGGCATCAGCAGAGAAGTCAGAGATGATGGAATAATACTACGGCAGGACAATAGCAGAGCCGTCAGAGATGATGGAAAAGTATTACGGCAGGACAATAGCAGAGCAGTCAGAGATGATGGAAAAATACTCTGGCAGGACAATAGCAGAGCAGTCGAAAGACTTCAACAAGAGAAAAGTTGACTATTGGAAAAAGCCGCTCATCTGACTGCACGGCTGGTCAAATGGTATGCCAACTGCTTCCCCAAGTTTATGACGGGACCACCTGTTATTGTTTTGGTCATGAACTGTTACCATAAGATGCACGAAGAGGCAAATATTTTCTTGAATGTTGAACTCACGCGTGGGTCAGTTACATTTTCTATTGGATCGTACAATGGTTAACTGTTGCTATGCATGTAGCAAAAAACGTGATCGTTACCTCAAGCACAATGAATGTTAAAATTGTTAGTTCTTAGCGCATATATGCCTTGGGGGGCACTGTGCTTTAGGTAATAGGCTTGTCATATCAGGGTGCATGATTGAACACCATCAACGGCACTCGCTTGGTAGAAATGTGCTTTGACAAGATGTTCAAAGCCCGAGTATAGTACTAGTAAATCTGCGAGATGGCGTGATATATCTTAAGTAACATTTTATATGACACGTTCAAGAACATAAAAGGTCGGCATGAAAAGTTGAATTAATCTATGGATCACCAACTTGTTTAATTTACGTGTCTCATATCTCTTGATCAAACCAAACACGTTCTATTATCCAAAGTTGAAAACATTTCTGGCTATTATCGGTAATACTTCATGGTCCCACGAGGTCAGCTTTCACCTCAAGGTCACGACGGGGTCAGTTTTCCCTTTAAGGTCACGAAGAAGTAAGCATTCACCTTAAGGTCAGGAAGAGGTCAACTTTTGTCTCAAGGTCACGCAGGGGTCAGCCTAACTGGGGTTATATTAAAAAAAAATATTATGTACGTCTATTTCTACTGTGATTCGGTGCGTAGGTACTTAAAAGCCATATCTGTTGTTACTGGTGACCTGAACAGGTTGGGAAACCGTTGTTAAGCATCTAAACTCGGAAACTGTATTTCAAGTACAAGGAAGTTATGATAGACTTCCAAAGTAGATGGGTCTCTGACCGACATTTCAGCGGAATATTCCAGTTTTTATGATAAAATAATAAATCATTCACTGTGTATGCTAATGCTGCATCGTCCCTGCCATGTTTGTCTTCTGGTAGCCTTTGATATGGCATTTTATGCAAACATAAAATCTTTTTAGCCGTTGATAAACTGTCCCTTGAAAACGGCTGACGTATATATTGTTTCGACACGCCCATTCAAGATAAATTAGCGGATACACGAATCTGCTGCGGTAAAAAGTCAAGGAAGTTGAGTATAAAAAATTCGTCTCGGTGGTAGGCGATAAACAGGCGTGTGATTCAGTGAATCAGAGTTCGTTTGACACTTTACCAAACGCCGAATTTTCGACTGTACCAAATTGAAAGAGACGACATTTCAAAATCTGATTGAATTAAAAAATAATCTTTCGATAGGGAAGAAAACATGTTGGGAAAAGGAAAAATTGCTCGTTGAGAGCAATTTCTCCTTTTTCCACAATGATTTCCGGGGTCGTCTGCAACAAACTGATCAAATGACGTTATTGTTTGGTAATGGGTTAAGATGATGTCGTTGAGGATCAGACTGATCAAGATTTATAGTTGCGACCCTCTGGTATATGCTTTAACACAAACAAGCCATCGATATTCTAGTACCATATTTAATGAGAGTGGTGGTTGATTTCCTCGCTTAGTGAAACTCATTTTTGTACTATTAATCGAACATGAAATAAAATTTTACAGTCATATGTAAATGTTATCTTCTCTCTTTCCGAAAAGATTCCACCAGACTACGTTCAAATCAATGTCAACATGGTTGACAAGAAATACTATGAAATAAGTGCAAGGCATTTTCGAAACTTTTGTGAAAAAGGCATACTTACTTCTTGTACACTGGTGTACAATTTAAACAAAACTGACTTAGTAATACCTGTTCATAATGTTGCGCGGAATGTTTTTGATATTGGTATACCTTTTTACAATGTCACAACGGCTACATTTGTTTCCGCCTGTGGATCCTCCCCTTCCTTCACCAAATATGGCAAAATGGTCTCCAAGACACCGAACCTCCCAAATCAACACGCTAGATAAATGATAAGTGACGATCAAATCGCAAATTTATATAAAAAAAGCAGATGGTTTCGATTAGTTATAGTTATAGAAACAGAAGTTACTGACACAATATCCGCTATGGGTCTTCTTCGTCAGTGCCGTACCAACATTCTTCAGTTTGGTAACGGCTAAGATTGTTGGAGCTGGGGTTTGAACCTCCATGTATTCCGAACTCGGGCTTTCAGGTAGGCCTAGTTCGACATCGCTTATTCTCGCTTCATTGATATTATTTTTGCTTTGTACTTTTGCTTTGTAGAACATGGACTCTCTGTAAGCTGGGATTATTGTTATGCGTAACATCAAGCCGAGGTGGCATTTTTCTAACGATTAATATTCTATTTCAAGAAGACATTTCATTATTCAAATGAAGGATACGTTTTAACAACAACTATGAGACATCATGGAACTTTCTCGAATAGTTTGCCGAGGAAGGACAAAATGCGTTTTATTATCGAAATGCGTGTTATGTACAGGAAGAAGTAGTAAATCGATTAAAGGCAATCGTTTTCGATGTTAGTCGACTTCGTAGCTTTAATTCTTTACAAACTGCCGACGATATTTATTTTACTTCAAGCAGACGACTTTAGAAAAGCTTTGTTAACATGTGAAAAAAACGTTCAGTTCTGCTGTTGTGATATATAAATAGATTGAAAAAGCATCGTGACAAAAGGATAAATTGTTTGTCACAAGCAATTTCTCCTTTTGCCACAATGCTTTTTGAAAGTCGTCTGCTGCAAGGATTAAAAATGTTTCGTTTGGTGGTTATGTTTTAAAGAAAAACTTTCCAAACACATGAACAAACGGGGATTATTCCGGAACGTCCCGGATTGACTAGGACCGAATTACGCCTTACCAAAAACATACAAAGGAGCGTTATCCAACAACGCATGTTTGCTCTTCCTTTTTGATGTAATCGTTCAAAGTAGCCTTCGAAAATAAAATGCGTTTCTGCTTTTAAACTAAATGATCAGAACCGAATGTACTTTTTTTCCATTTAAACAACGTTTCATTTTCTTTCTTTTTTAAAAGAGAAATTAAAGGAAAACGTTAGTTTTTTAGGAATTCATTTTCTTATGTATACATTTTACTGGACTTACGTTAAATTCTTACACCGTGTTTACATGTGTATACCCATTCAATTACATGAATTCGTCAGGTTTATTAAAATTGAGATGAAATCAAACGCAATTAAAAACGGTTGGCAAACGCCATGTTCTTTGCGATATTGCGATCTTAAAAGCATTGTAACAAACGAAGTACGCGCGCTTGACTCTTTCTTGTTGTTTATTGATATTATATTCGTTGATCAAAATCGTTTTTCAACGACATTTAGATCATATGTTTGGACCTTTCTTAAGAATTCATTGCTACATGGCTTGTTAGATGCCTTATAAGCAAGTGATTCTTGTCTCATGAGCTTGTGATTTAAGGCATAATGGGAAAATGATTTCAGGCCATAGGAGCACATAATCGCATGTCTAATGAACGCGTGATTTCAGGCCTCAATGCGTCGTGATTCCAAGCCGTGTGATCTCAAGCCTTTAACACCATGTAATTTCAAGCCTAGAGGACCGTGTGATTTCAAGTCTTATAGGCAATGTAATTACAAGCTCTATGGGCCGTGTGATTACAAGCTCTATGGGCCGTGTGACAATACGCTCTATGGGCCGTGTGATTTCAAATCTTATGGGCAATGTGATAACAAGCTCTATGGGCCGTGTGATAATAAGCTCTATCGGCCATGTAATTACAAGCTCTATGAGCCGTTTGATAACAAGCTCTATGGGTTGTGTGATTACAAGCTTTATAAGCTGTGTAATTACAAGCTCCATAAGCAGTGTGATTACAAGCTCTATGGGCCGTGTGTTTACAAGCTCTATGGGCCGTGTGATTACAAGCTCTATGGGCCGTGTGATTACAAGCTCTATGAGCCGTGTGATTGCAAGCTCTATGGGCCGTGTGATTACAAGATCTATGAGCCTTGTGATTACAAGATCTATGAGCAGTGTGATTACAAGCTCTATGAGCCGTGTGATTACAAGCTCTATGAGCCGTGTGATTACAAGCTCTATGGGCCGTGTGATTACAAGCTCTATGGGCCGTGTGATTACAAGATCTATTAGCCGTGTGATTACAAGATCTATGAGCCGTGTTATTACAAGCTCTATGGGCCGTGAGATTACAAGTCTTATGGGCCGTGTGATTACAAGCTCTATGAGCCTATCGATTACAGGCTCTATGGGCCGTGTGTTTACAAGCTCTATGAGCCGTGTGATTACAATCTCTATGGACCGTGTGATTACAAGCTCTATGAGCCGTATGATTACTAGTCTTATGGGCCGTATTATTACAAGCTCTTTGGGCCGTGTGATTACAAGTCTTATGGGCTGTGTGATTACAAGCTCTATGAGCCTATAGATTACAAGCTCTGTGGGCCGTGTGTTTACAAGCTCTATGAGCCGTGTGATTACAAGCTCTATGGACCGTGTGATTACAAGCTCTATGAGCCGTATGATTACAAGTCTTATGGGCTGTGTGATTACAAGCTCTATGGGCCGTGTGACTACAAGCTCTATTTGCCTTGTGATTACAAGATCTATGAGCCATGTGATTACAAGTTCTATGAGCCGTGTGATTACAAGCTCTATGGGCCGTGTGATTACAAGCTCTATGGGCCGTGTGATTACAAGATCTATGAGCCGTGTGATTACAAGTCTTATGGGCCTTGTGATTACAAGCTCTATCGGCCGTGTGATTACAAGCTCTATGAGCCGTGTGATAACAAGCTCTATGAGCCTATCGATTACAAGCTCTGTGGGCCGTGTGTTTACAAGGTCTATGAGCCGTGTGATTACAAGCTCTATGGACCGTGTGATTACAAGCTCTATGAGCCGTATGATTACAAGTCTTATGGGCTGTGTGATTACAAGCTCTATGAGCCTTGTGATTACAAGCTCTATGGGCCGTGTGACTACAAGCTCTATGAGCCTTGTGATTACAAGATCTATGAGCCATGTGATTACAAGATCTATGAGCCGTGTGATTACAAGCTCTATGGGCCGTGTGATTACAAGCTCTATGGGCCGTGTGATTACAAGCTATATGAGCCGTGCTATTACAAGCTCTATGAGCCGTGTGATTACAAGCTCTATGAGCCGTATGATTACAAGTCTTATGGGCCGTGTGATTAAGCCTTAAGCTCATGCCTAAGAGGGGAAGTGATTTCAAGTCTAGGGGACCATGTGATTTCAATACTTAGGAATTTATTTCAACCCATATAATTTGTGTGACTTCAAGCCTTGAGCACCATGTGTTTTAGCTGTAGGAGCTGTGTGATTTAAAATCCGGAACATACACAAACACCGATATGGGGGTGATAAGAAGAATGACCCACATCCGGGATAGAAACCGTTATCTGTGTTTTCATTCTGAGACACCGTCTACGAAACGTCAACAGTGAAGGCCGTCTGCATTCGGTGATGATTTAGTGTCCGGCGTGTGGATTATATGTATAATTATGCATATTGCTAACGAAGGCGTGAAACAAGCAATAAACCTCATGGTCGAACTGCGTCTTCTGTTAGTAAACGTCGAGATATGTCAAATGTGATAAGAAAACCTGTTTTTTTTTAAATGATTAGTTGATAAAGTTGATATGCTGTTCAGGAATAGAACTAGTCATATTGCATTTTTATGTGATAAATTATGTATGTTATTTCTAGTAAGCGTACAGTGTTTGATTCGTGGGTGGGGTATATCTAAAAAATGGGCTTAATTGAATAGGCTGTAGGCTCAATTCACGAAATGCCTTTTTTTCGGTATGCTATATGGGAATTTATGACAGTTTGAGATTAAAAGCACAGGCACGTGACAACTTTTTTCCTTACGATTCTGGCATTTATATACATGCACTGTGGCAAAAAGAAAAATTGCATATCACGAACAATATATCCTTTTATCTCGGTGCTTTCTAGTCTTCATTACAGTAAATGCGTCGAAGTGATGTATAATGGAGAATTGGGTTCAATGCACTGCAAAAATTAAAGGCCTCATTTGACTAATTGGATCGTTCTTTTAACAAGGCGTTCCCACAATTCATCACTGTGTAGTGTACCTTTATTCATAACGTCATATCATACTTCAGCTGCAGATTAAAAGCTGCTTGTTTACAGAAAAGAACATTTGAGAGTTTTCAAGGCGTTCCCACGACAAGTTAATCACTGTGTACCTTTATTCATAAACACATGTCAGCTGCGCATAAACACATGTCAGCTGCGCATGATTTAAAGGTACATGTTCACAGAAAAAGATTGAAACTGAAAATAAAATTTCTTAGAAACGATAAATAGTTTGAACAGTTGATGAATCTACAATAAGAACTTGCTATTGAAAGCAGAATGCAGATGGTGTCAATGCATTTTAATATTTACTGCATGTATGGAGCGAATTTCAAAAGCGTTGTGATGTTTTTGGATTTAGATGCATATAAGTCCACTGCAAGCCAGCTCTTGAAACTTTACTATGAGCTAATTTTGCCTACTATTACTATAAAAATGAGTTCATGAAAAGTTTGGATTTAAAGAATTTTTTTTTTCGACTTCTCGCATCTTTGAAAACTTTAAAACATTATTATATCGCTGAAAAAGGGAAAGAGATGAATTGTTTTCATGGAGAAATCTCTTCCTGTCAAACTAAAAATGTAAGCCAAAAAAAGAGATAGTGTACGTGATCAAGGCGAAGATGTTTCACACTACTGTAACAGAGTTACTAAAACGACGTATGTGAGCTTTTCTGGTATGAACAGCGTAAGACGTATCTCGAACTTTAGTCTGGAAATCTACGACATATGCTTTTCTCCATTAATTCATTTCTTATTTTCGATCAACATTTTATTTCCTACAAAATTTTAAAAGAGGTCAACAAATTATATGAACTTTTTCTTTAAATACTATCAACATGCATATGCCTTTAACAGGATACATCAATCAAACATATGTGCAACTGACGTGACGTCAGACATTTTAAGGTCGCGTAATTAAAAAAGCAGTTTCAAGATGGGTGGATAGATGCATGAATGAATTCATGTTTATACAATTTTGAATCACACACGATCCTAAACTTCTACGAGGGTAGCGAAATCAAATCATTTCTACAGTATGACTGTTATTTCCTAGCTTAGATAACTATTAGATTTTGCTTTCCCGTCTCGGGGAGACGATTCCAATGATGTGTTACTTTGCAATATTGCTTCGCCCAACATTGAAATAAGAGGAATTGTTGTTTTAGGCTTACGCAAATCATAAGCGTAAACTGTTTTGTAAAACGGTACCCATCATGTCTGCAAACCCGTTCAATCAACAACGAGACACTACGTTGACATATGTTTTGTTTTTATCACGTTATAATGGCTTATTGACTCATTAATATGTCGTAAAAGCGAGAATTAGGTCGTTAAGACGAGATAATAAAGACGTTATAACGAGTTAGTTGACCTATCGGATGGTTCGTTGCATTTCATAGCATCGTGGCTTAAAAGTGCTGGTAAACATAAACGTATTGGAATTTAATTAATTTATTTGGGCCCTGAAGTGCATTGAAAGAAGGTTGTAGATTAAAAAGGGACAACATTTGTTTGGGCCCAAGACTGTAGAAAGAAAAGAAGCAGAATTTGTTTGAGCTTTGTGTGCATTATAAAAAGGATGCAGACAGAAAGGGGGGGGGGAGAATTCTTTTGAGCTCTAGGGTGCATTGAAGGAAAGCTAAAGTCAGAAAAGAGGCAGTATTTGTTTGGGCTCTGGAATGTAAATATGTGAAAAACGCTGACTTATGACTCATTAATAAGTCGAAATAACAGCGAGGTAATTAAGTCGTTAGAACGGTATCATTAAGACGCTATTACGAGTTGGTTGACCAATCAGCGTGTTTGTTGTTTTTCATCTTATCATGACTTAAAGTAACTCGGGTGATCCAAGCTGTAACTGTGTCACAGTAGAATGATATATCTATTACTGGATCATTTGGGCTAGACATAAAAGTGCTTGTTCATAGAAGAGGAAATTTGAAAGTAAAAATAAAATGTTGTTAAAACAATGCAGTTTTTGTATTGTTGTTTGATATACAATTAAGAGTACGCAATGCTGCTATTGCAAGTGTCATCATTCCAGGAAGCGTCAATATATGCGGTAGATCTCAAAATCGATGTTACACTTTTTTTTTATAAAAATACATGTTAACTGTATACACATTTTAAAGAATAAAAGACGACATAATTTCGCTTCCAATGACAATATTCAATGCGTCTCTCATATATCAGACGTCTTTTGTGTAGTTGTGCAGTTTTAAAGTAATTAATTCTCAACTTCCAAATATCCTCACATCTATGTGCAATCACCTTTAATGTAGTGGACTGGAAATGGACATATTGTCAGATGTTGGCACGAAAAATTTGTCATTATGTACACACTCCCAATCACAATCGTATCTACTCGGCAATCCCCGTAACAAGTCGGTAGATATACCTCGTAAGCAGTACATGAATACACCAGAAATCCTGGGGTAATTCGCCTTATTTCCGGCGGATAACGCAAAATGCACAAAGGCACTAAATATGTATTTAAATACACACAAATTGGTTATTTAACACAATCGAATGTTTTTTTACCCTGTTCATAAAAGATGATCATATCAACACATCTTTTTTTCATATTTTGTCAATCAGCTCTTTTCGGCAATCCCCGGCTTGTGACGGGGATTGCCGAGTTGATACGATTGGCCCTTCGTTGCTGACCTACTTTCAAAAATGGCTCCCAATTACCTCCGAGGTTATTTTAAGAAATGGCCGAGGTGTTCCGAATGTCCCAATCAGCCGTTTTCCGTAATGATAGTCAAAAGACAACTAAACATTTGATCGGTAAACTCTTATCTCCCGACCCCATCCCTTATTGAGAATAACAAGAATAGTTTGTTGTTAAAAGACGACAAGATTGTTTGCCAAATATCTTTGCCAAGGCGGTAAAATTATGCAAAATTCGATACGGTGCAAAACCGAATGCCAGGATGATATTGGCACTAAATTAAGCCGATAAGATCAGATTCCGATGTTCTTTACTACCGACCAATGTATCAAGGTTTGCACTAGATACAATAACGCAAGTACACCAGTATAAAATAAAAACAAAATTATACGGAACAGGGATTTGTTGTAGACGGTAGTTTTTCAATTAGTTTGAATGAGTATTAAACTATATGAGATATACAATTTAACCTTTATATTCACGCATTTCGCTTGAAATTATTAGCTATTTGTGAAAATAGTGACACAGCAGTTTTTACGTTTTGGCAATTAATGCAATCACAGTCTCTCGGAAACCCTAATTCTGCCGATTCCGGCAGTTATTTGTCTGATTTTGCTTTTATTTTTGAATCATGATGGTTTCTATAAACTTACGCTTATAAGTCTCGTGGTTAACACCCCTCCCAATTGCGTCATCTGAAAAGTTTTTGCTCGGCACGTGATGACTTGAATGATGAAATCTACATACTGACAGGAAATCTGCCTCGTGTTGGACATAAACATCCGGTATGGGCAGACGACATTAACTCTCGTAATTCAAACGAAGATTGTGTATGTTTCCGCAACATTTTGGACTTTATACACGTTCGCGAATTGTGCAGAGGTGTCCGAGTATCACTCAGACGCCTGTGCAAACTTCGTGAACGAGTTTGAATCCGAATCATTTTGAAATATAGTACACCTGGGCTTTATTAACATGCACATGCATTTGCATACGAAATATGAATGTATTTTGACGAACGGAAAGTATGTGTGAATTTATCTGAATGAATTCACAGTTCGTAAATAAAGGCACTTCTGCAGTATTACATTCCAAATAATCTTGATACCAAGTCATATTCATATCATAGTACAGTCAAACTTGTGTTAAGAGGCCAGCCTATGGGACAGAGTAAATTGTCTGTTTAAGACAGGTTGGCTGCTTAACACAAATTGATGTACACTATAAATCTATCAATGGGACTTTCTGTAGTGGTTGTTTAAGGCAGGTTGGCTGCTTAAAAGGGTGGCTGCTTAACACAAGTTAGACTGTAACTATTTGTGTACGTATAACTCTCTCTATGTCGAACATTTTTAATGAGGCCCCATCGACTTCGAGATATAGAGATTCTACTGCAATCTGAACACGGCGGGTTTATCCAATGAAAACACAGCTCACGGAAATACCCGAGTAGTTCCGATTGATTCTACTGTATACCGACTTTCATTAAATTTTCTGTTACACTACATAATAAGCCATGAATTATTTGTACGTTCTAATATGTGGCTTGACCCTTTCCCAAACAACAACTTTTCGACTGTCCCAAATTGAAAGAGTGTGCAGACGACATTTCAAAATGTGATGAATTTGAACAATATTCTCCGGAAAGCGCAGAAAACCTTGTGGGAAAAGGAAAAATTGCTCGTCACGAGCAATTTTTCCTTTTCCCACAAGGTTTTCTAAAGTTGTATGCAACAAAGTCGTCAAATGTCGTTATTGTTTTGGAAAGGATTAAAGAAAACGTCATACTTTATATGGCATACAGCTATTGTCAGACCATAAAAGAATAGTTGCTAGATTTTCGTTTTGAATTGTTATTTTTATGAATGACTCATGCTCACGTGAACGTTAACCGCGTTTTTATTCGTGTTTTTGTTTTTTTCTCAGGCAGTTGTAGCGTATTTTATGAATTAAAATAACTTTCCGCTTTTCGACAAAGAAACAGTTGTTTCTGATATATATTTGTTCGCAGTTTTCTGCCCAAAAGGACCAATCGTCACATTCTTAGCGTTCAATACGAACGACATCAGTGAGAATATCAATCGAATCAACTTGGCAATCCATGTCACAAGTCGGTAGATATACCTCGTAGGTAGTTCATGAATACTCCAGAAATCCTGGGGTAATTAGCCTTATTTCCGGCGGATAACGCACATGATTACAACATGAATACAGGCACTAAATATGTATTTATAAACACTCAAATTGGTTATACATCACCATTGAATGTTGTTTTATTTTACTCTTTTCATTAAAGATTATCATATCAACACATCTTTGTTTCATATTTTGTCAATCGTATCTTTTCGGCAATCCCCGGCTTGTATCGGGGATTTCCGAGTAGATACGATTGCAAACGGACATGCCCGAAGTTGCTGGCCTACTTTCAAAATGGCTCCCCATTACCTCCGAGGTTATTTTAAGAAATGGCCGAGGTGTTCCGATTGTGAGAATATAAGACAGTAAATGCATCATGATATCTAGAGACGAATTTATGCATTGACCTCTAATGACGATGCATACAAGCATTTTTCTTTGTTTATTTCTTCTTAACAATGATCAGATATAATATCAATAGAAAGAAAAGACAGAACGCATGTCAAGGTCTTGGAACTATTGTATGTTGCTAATTCTTTCTTGTTATTATCAGAGAAATGAATGTTTGATTACATACTTAGATTATTGAAAGGGCTTGTAATTTGTGCCGTAACATTTTTAAGCGGGGAAAAAGCCAAACAAAAGGGCATACGTGCCATTTACTAACCATACACTCAATTTTGGTTTTGGTCAATTTACAATTCACGCAAGTACCAAAGTATTGTACGATCCTTTACAATGCCGACCTTTTAAATAATTGTTGCATATACATAGATCGCTCATACAAGTTATATTCTTTTTAATATCTTAATGCATGTTCCCAGACGAATGACAGGTCGCTTCCATCGTCTGATGGATAGAGTGCTTAACTTGAAAGCACGAAGGTCATTTCAGCATGAGTCTGAACACAGTAGCAATATATTCGAAATTTCATGAGAGGTAGTCTCCCATTTTTCTATTCGATTGCTGATAGATTAAACCAGCATTGGCTGTTCCCTATGGACAGTTAACCCTGGGTCCTTCTAGATTCTAATCGTAACTACTCGGGTATTTCCGTGAAATTAGAGGTATTTTCAGTGGATAAACCCGATGAGTTCAGATTGCCTGAGTTCATGATGAGTTGACCATCGCAATGTATGGAACAATTGTCAACATGATTTGTTAAGTCAGATGAAAGTCCTCTAGACCGATATATTACAATTTTGGTTACATGTAAATATTGTAGTATATGAACATTTAGATTTTAGAATGCAATTGCAGCGAACCGAGCAAATGAACCTCTCAAAGACACAAACACATCCGATCAGTGAAAAACACTTTCGTTCACTGAGTGGTTGTGTTGTCTATATACATACCAGCATGTTCTCTCAAACAATGCATTGGGCTCCTAATTTGCATAAACGTTCAACGGACGTTACATAACTCCCAGTTCCGAGAAGACTCGTCCGAGTCTTTGCCCTTGGGAGACAGATGGGGAAGGCAACTCCGATAGAAGGAGCAGTCTTTATCCCACCGCTGCGACCAATGTAACGAACCGAGCAAATGAACCTCTCAAAGACACAAACACATCCGATCAGTGAAAAACACTGTCGTTCACTGAGCGGTTGTGTTGTCTATATACATACCAGTATGTACAACAATGCATTAGCCTACTAATTAGCATTAACGTTCATTCAACGGACGTTACACTATATATCTCTACACATACTCGTATAACGTGTTTTTGTAAGAAAATGATTTACACTGTCATTTGGCGCTAACCTATGGTCCATCTTCATGGTACACTTTCCTCAAATTAAACAATTGAGCTGTCGTTTTGGTTAATTCTACATCCTCCTCGAATTGGAACTCATTGGCAGATAAATTCTCATTTTCTGTGACAACACATACTATTTGCCTTTGGCGTATAATGTGCAGTCTTCAAGGCTATAATTATCATGACAACACATTTCACGTTTTCGTCTTGGACATAAATATCCGGTTCGACACATTTTTCCAGACGTTCCTTGGATGACGAATTACAAGCATCTGTATGAGGCTTTATGTCACAAATGAACGATGAGAGTAATTAATCATTAAATGGTTTTTCTGTTGGCCACGACTTTAGAGAGCCGGGTTTGTCCAATGAAAAGAGGCTTGCACCTTTTCGCCGATAACTCTTTATTGAAATATGCAGGTTGGTATAGGATGGTAAATTGGCCATGAGTTTGATCAAGTTTGATAGCAATATGTAGAATTATAAGGTTATACCAATGTTAGAAAGTGTCTTTGATAGAACACCATAAACATAACCTTCGAATATCGTTTGCAGTTTAAATGTCCGATAACATGTCGCATGCAAATTGATATAACAAAGGACCGATGTCTGTATGGGTTCAATCGAACGTTTTGGTCATTTTGATTTACCATTATTCACCTTTTTATCATCAAAACTTTAAAAGAGTATTGCAGACGACAATATCAATTGACCTAGTATCTGAAAACATTTCGTCTGAAAGGATACGAAGAATAATTAGTATTGATGTAAAATGAACAGCTTGATGGTATGAGAACGGTTAAGAAATAGTTTGTAACCTCGTCTGTGGCTGGATAGCAATCTGAATTCATCGGGTTTATCCAATGAAAACATCCCTGACATAATAAGGAAGCCGCCATATTTCTTCTTGCAAGACTTTTTCGGTTGTTCTTTCGTTTTCAAATAAAAATGTCAGATGCAGTATCTAAACAGCGTTCTGATTTGAGTAATAACATTGATCACAACTTATTTCAATAGTTCGTATGAGTTAACTTCCAGAGATGACGGTTTTAGATAAGAGTCAACACTTTCAGATAAAAAGAACTTCGTTGACACTCATAGGAAATATATTTTTAGCCGGGACATTCAATACAAAATCTGCAGCCCTACGCTTATAAACGAGATGTACATCTAAGGTCACGGACATAGCCGAGAAATTACGATAGGTCGGATAGTACATACCGGAATAGGACAAAGCAGTAACCATGGCAGCTATGTATTCTCGACTATATTATGGCCTCCAAATTAAGTTCGGGTATCATTCCACTTGTTGGAAGAGAGCGGTTCATGGTTTCCGCCTATCAATTTTTTTTCTCGTGAATCTCGCCGTGAAACGCGGTAAAAGGTTATATCTTGCGTTATCTTAATTGTTGGGATGCGACCTTTTCGTTTTTTACAGTCACGATTTGACAACCCATTTGTTGTTCACAAATAACACCAGACGGGAAAACCTGCCGCGTAAGTAATACTTTTCGGACTTCATGTTGCGAAAACGCCATTAATGCTCATTTCCAGACGGATATCTCCGATTCCAACGGCTGCCTATGATTCTATACATTCTGAAATACTATATCTGTAAACTTGCAGTAAGATTCGTAAAACGTCGTCAAGTTTCAGCGCTTGCAACGCGCCGATACTGACCATCGGCAGCGACATTTTACGCACATGCCCAGAGGTACTTTCCCGCCAAAGCGTGGCCACGTGATGTTGGGATTGGCGTTTTTCCCGCCCGATCCTTTATGTTTCCCCTATAGAGATGGTCTCATGACTCGTTTCACATAAAACGATTCTTAAATTGCACAATCATAAAAAGTGACAATTTTCTATTTGTATTTGCACGACAATGTGTTGAAACCTGAATATTTGATTTTGTTTTTCCCTTTCAGGGCTTTGTTTTGTATTCGGTTTACTTGCCAGTCATAGTTAAGCGATAATTAAAGGCTAAATGTACAGATGAGGGAACGGGTGGTATGCTTCTAGTTCTCTAGAACGTTCTCGACCAACTCATGAGCCGCCCCACGAAAACATTGCGTTTTAAACAATATTCGTTATGTTCTGTCGCGGACCAGCCTTTTATCTCCGCGCATGTTTAATCCTGAAAGGCACACACTTTTTACATTGACACTTATTTCCGTTCATAACTATAGTGTTTCCATTAGATCTGATAAATAAAAAATGATATAACAATAATAAAAAATATGTTTTTACAACCAAAACTTTCGTTTGTAGTTGGATACATTGTCACAAAGTTACTAGGAATGCGGTTAAAGCCGCCTTTTCAGCTGACCACATCGGATATATATTTATATATCTGCATGCGCAATCGACTGGAGACAAAATCGGACAGAGTCTCATGTCCTGTTCAGACGGGATAACACCACTGAGGTAGGCAATGTCATTTTCTTGTGGGAAATAATAGACAATAGTTAATTCGGAAGAAGAAGCATGTTCATTGGAAATCCGTTTCTTTGAGTTATGCGTAGCGACACCGTACCATATCATATATAATGTACCTATTGATTTGTATTTAGTCATGCATGGCTTTTCAATCAATTTGAGTAATAAGCCAATTTTGACTTTGACACCAACTGTCGCATTATTGTAGGCGTCTAAGGAACCCTAGGTAGAGTTTTACTAAACATCGTATGCTAAGAATTTATAGATTTGCCTCAAATTCAAAAGCTTAAGACGAATACACCATTCGCTTTTATTTCAATACAAAAAAATGAGTAATATTGCAAAGTAACAAGTCAATGGAATCGTCTCTCTGACACTTTAGAAGGCCAACGTGGCCTTTGTTCTTAGAGTGCTGAGCTTGATACAAACAAAGCTATGTCACAACCCGTTTTGAAATAGAGTTGAAAACTGAAAAAAAAAAAATTCAAATGATGGCATAAATTTATTTCAATTTGCTTACAATCCGTTTTAAAGTAAAATTGCAAATCAAAACAAAGGGCTATGTTTACAAAAGGGTCGTATTTTGCCCTGTCTAGCAATGATAAATTTTACTCTTTTTCCATAGATCAATATGTTTACAACAAGAAATGAGCAATTTATAAAACTTTGCATTAATGGTTTGGTTGCTATGGCAACATAAGTTCAGACTTGTAGTATATGTAAAGATATCGACTCAAAACTGACGCATGTGATGACTGAAGCTAGTGTTAGTTTTTTTTTCAACAGTCTATGACCCATTCTGAACATTGATGACCATAAAAAATTATCATAGGACATTTGTTTTAATGTTCAAATATCACCTTCTGGTCATGACAATGCGACTTGTATGTGTCTGAATGATATGCATTGAAAGGATTTTGATTAAACTGTGACGGATTTGGATTTTAACTTTATTCTTATGGACTTTTCAAATTTGAGACTGACGAAAATACTTTAAACTAGCTTATACCTTTCTTCCTAGTGTTCCCTAACGTGCGTGTAACCTTAAGGGTACGTTATAGATGTAAACACCAAATAAGGAGATATATCAGAATGGTTTATGCTAAGATAATAAAGTGTTTTAGTTATTTGGCGGTAGTGATTGTTGAAAGAAAGTTTTTTAAACAAAGAAAAAAAGAGCTGTTAGTGATTTTGGCTTGCAATAAGCGGCTTTTCCATTAAACAAAGGGAACAAGCGCCATCCAGAAAATAGTGATGGTACTGCCCATATAATGTATGCTTCATGAAACAGCCTTCCAGAAACATATTCGTAAACAAGAAATATTCATTTGCAAAAAGGTTGGCAGACAAGATTTATGGACTTTTTTGTTTAATCAATTTCATTTTATTGTTTGAATTCGCATTAAAAGAACCATGCATCTAAATTAAGACTCTCATGCACTCTTATGCACATGCATTATTTTCAAGAATACTTTAATTTTGTCTTCATTGTAAACATCATTCGCATGGCGAGAACTGACTTTCACTTCGAAGTCTAGCAACACAAAATATGTATTCAAGATATATATTTTTCAAAATACTAAAACCAGAGCAATTACAAGGAGTCTCATGTCTTAGTTTCCATTCGATTATGTCGGAACGTCGATTTGAATAAGTCACTATGCAAAGGTTGATAGATGATGGTGGAAGGTTGTTTCGAAAGACAAATCACGTTGCATCTTCTTCATTGTACGACGCATCTGACTGACAAAATGAACAACGTTTTGCATTATAATTTTATTTCAAATTGCGCACTTACGTAATATCGAACAATTTGTAAATTTAAAGAGATTTTGAGAGCTGCTGTTTTCTGTGGTGGTCGGAATTGTTCCATTGGCGTTTTTAAAACAAACGGTGTCGGATATGTTCAAAATAAGATTCCCGTCATCTCAAGATCTGTTAAAAAAGCGACGGAGGCAATTTGCTTTCACCCGGTTCACTATTAGTAGAGACTCGTTTTATTTACACAATGGGTGAACATTTTTGTTACCAATAGACAAGTTTAGAGAAAGGAAATGACTACAAGATTTTCGTTTTACCATACATGCAAATGATCTTTGCAAGGTTAAGCTGTTCAAGCCATTAATCAGCCATTGAAGCTGCATACCATTCAACACTAAAAGGGAGCTTCAAACATGTCTCCCCTTGACGGAGTACAGCGATCGAGGTCGATTTCCACGCATGCGTTATCTGTAGATATTATCTTCGCTCATTGGTTCACCAGCTTTTTCGGAAATGCATAATCTTTATAATAATCTCTGAATTGAACACCGGTTTATGGTACGAAAAAATGTCTAATTAGGTGATGTATCTTCAAGATGTAGTATACGATACATATAAAAATAACCATTTTGGTATCATTCTTTACTTTCACATGGTTGTAGCTTTTTACTCAAAATTAACGTATAATGATGTACGAGTATTTTCAACACCTGTACGGTTTTCTGGTATTGCCCCTCAAATACAGCTTAGTATATATACAGAAGTATCTAACAATAACAGGATTGGATTGGACTGAAAACTTAAGCTTATTTAAAGTATTTTCCATTTAATTTGTTTTCTATGACACCGTTCTCTTCTCCTTTTTTACAATTTTGATTAATCAATGCTCCCACACTGCAGACCTTCTCGTGGTAGTCCCTGTCTTAGCTGACTTGCAGTGGGCGCGACCGAGTGCCTGGCGGGATATCTGGGCGGGGGATGAGCTGGGCGCCCAGAAGGTATGGTATGCAGGCCCACCGGTGTGTGGACACGCCCTGGTACTCTACCAACCCAGACCCAGCTATGGGCAAAAAACACCACTGCCTTGTGGCAACTGCTGAAACAGTAAAGGCTTAGGGATATAACCCCTACAGAAAATGCACCACTGCCTTGTGGATAGTTGATGGACAACAAAGGCGAAGGGAACAACCCCTACAGAAATATCGGAGTGGAGCCCCGTAGGCAGTATGATGAGGTCAAAGACTATCACTCTGGCAACTCCTGCAACCAAACTAGTGCTGTACAGATGTACTGCACTGCTCTCCTCTGGATCACACTAGGGTGGTCGAGAGGGGGATCTTGAAGTCTGGGCAGCCGAGGATCTCCATAAAACGGCCAAAGCATTTGCGCTATGGAGAGGACACTCCTCAATACAGAAGACTTCAGTTTACGGGTTATAGGTCCAGACTTGATTGGCGTAAAGGAGGACGCCACGGGTTGTCTTCGACGGGGGGAGGGACCCTTGTGTCCCAATGACCAGCTACCGCCCGCCTTAAGCTGGGCAGTCCCCAGCCAATAAGGT